>CAMOHE010047900.1:12887-34164 GCA_946598075.1 Artocarpus hirsutus
ACTCAAACTCTCCTCCCACATCTCAGGAGTTTGGCGGGGAAGAGAAGAAATGAGATCCATACTCCAATTCTCAAACCCTACACGACCCAACTATCTCAATGGCCTCATAAACCTCCCTAACTTCATGTGCTCTTCCACAAGACTTCAACAGCTCTTCTTGAAAAGCCTGAACTCCCAACGGCACTCTATTAACACCCAAATCCATCAACTCCCTCATCTTTCTGGCATCGAAAGTACCGGGGTCCATCTCCATGGACACCTCAGCATCCAAATGCAGCCTGAATTTCGACCGCAACGTCTACAAAACAGACGATGCGAGCCTCGGCAGCACTAAAGAAGGCGGCACATGATTTCAAGAGGCGGGTTGGCCTCAGTTTCGGCTCTTATCGCAACGATCTCTCGGCAAAGCAGATTTACGTAGTTCACCATTCGGGGGTCGTCCTCGGGTTGAGCCGAAGAGGAGCCGAGAGCGACGATGGGGAAGTCGCAGTAGTGGCAGCGTTTTCGACCGAAAGAGAGGCGTACTTAGGCCGAAGTAGGTGGTAGATGGTGTTGGAGAAGTATGATGCTGCTGCTGCTGCTGCTGCGGATGTTCGTTTCAGCATTTTGTCGAACAGTTGGTGGGCTTTGTGAGAAAGCATTGAAAATGGCTCAGGGTGGCGGATTTCTGGTACTGATTTTGGCGGGACGTGCTGAGAAAATGGGAGTGAAGGTTGATCTCAGCATGACAGTTTGAATGATAAAATTTTGTCCGAATTTGGATGCATGCGTATGAGTCTTGGTACTAGATTCCGTTTGGTTTTTTAATCATTGTATATTGAGTTTTGGAAAGATTTCGGTAAAATAAGATGACATCCCAAAGGAGTTCGTTTGAAGAGAATGCATATGACCTCCATCAGTCCAGCCAATTCCCCAAAATTTAGCCCTTTTCTTTTTTCTGTTCTTTGAAACGTCATATGACAATTGATATTACATTTTAACCCATGTATTTATTTCAATATATTTTCGAATTTAGATTAATAGCCAGGAGGGCTTGCTGCCTTCTTAAACTACCTCAAAATTTGACCCAGTAAAGACATTTGCTATTATAAAGAGGGAATCGTTGGCGTTATCTAATCCTTTTGATCACTTTAGAATGACAAAATTAGAGGGAATCAATCCCTGTTAATGGAATGAAACGGACCTCAACCAACTTCTATAAGAATGGAATCTATATTTTACTCTTGTCAGCACGCATTTAAGGATAGTTTAGTATTATTTTTAAAATAGG
Source organism: Artocarpus hirsutus (assembly GCA_946598075.1). Classification (NCBI taxonomy): domain Eukaryota; kingdom Viridiplantae; phylum Streptophyta; class Magnoliopsida; order Rosales; family Moraceae; genus Artocarpus; species Artocarpus hirsutus. The sequence continues at coordinate 14,158 of CAMOHE010047900.1, forward strand.
TGAAAATATTTATTTTAAAAAATAAGAATTTTTTAAAAATTATGCTGAAAATATTTTTAAAATTTTTACCTTAAAAAATATGCAAAAAAATTTTCAAAAATTCTGAAAACAAAAACAAACGGGAAGTTAACGTCACACAACACGTTGATTGGGCAAAGACCCTAAAAGGGATGCTATGGAGTACAAATTTTAGAAGCTTCCTAAGAGAAGAAAAGGCATCCTTGCAACTATACCCACACCAAGCCATTCTTGATGAAGGTAAGGGTTTGCCTCGCCTTCCCGCACCCCCACCCTTATTTTATTTTATTTTTTTTTGGTGTGTGTGATAGAAAGGATTTGCCTGTTTGAGAAAAGCTCTTGTTGGCTGCTTTTCATATGCTTATTATTGTTAATGCGTAATGCATTCTTTAGCGTGACAATGGACATGTTTATAGTATTATGACGCCAAAACACACACACACACACACACACATATATTATAAGTTATCCATGCACCCCCTTTGCTCGAAAAGAAAAGGAATAAGAAATAGACCTTTTCTAAAGGAAAATTTGAATACATGATGCTTAGATCTGTTCATCGGGCCATGCATCTATCTCCTATAACAAACATAACACCATTTCTCAACAATTGTTAATGAATTAAGAAGCCAATACAAACTGCTCCAAAAAGAAATAAATAATCATTTCTAAACATGTTACAAACTGTGTTCCATTTTATTCTCATTCTAGATGTTTCACCATGTAAGGGCCTTCAAGCTCATAGCCTAATTTTCTATAGTAATGCCGCGTGCCAACTCCTGAAATAACGGCAATCTTTGTTGACCTATGCTCCCGGCGAGCAATTCTCTCGGCCTCTTCCATCAGAAGAGTACCATAACCCTGTGAAGATCAATCAAAAAAAGAACAAAAGAAAAGAAAAGAGTTAAAATTAGTGCATAGAAAGTGATTTCAGTAGAGATTCTTCTTCTTGCCTCGTAAGTAGTGTTCAAATCTTGAAGAAGCATTAGTGTATACCTGGTGCTGCAGTTTCTCAGCATCTCTCCCGTGAACTGGAACAGCAGTTCCATATACATGGAGTTCGCGGACAATAGAACATTTTCCCATAAGCTCAGGACAAGTTGTGTTACGGCCACATTTCCGCAACCGTAGCAAACCAACAAGAATATCCTATGCAAGCCGAATGGAAATATAGCCACGTCAGTTTTCAATGAATGCAAATCCACCTAACACAATGTGTGGTAACATGCATACATCTATCTATAACTACAACGAGGATGAACATTAAGGCAAGGGTTTTAAAATTTTTTTACGTGAATATGCATATCAACAGCACTCCACCTTGAGGGAGAGATTTCAAGATACCTGGCGTACATCTTCATATGAGAGGAATGTTTCCCATCCTTCATTTGCAGTATAATCACGACGAACTAATTCAACTTCTTCAGGCTTAATTTTGTGGTGAATATCCTAAAATCATAAAATATTAAAAAATATTTTGGGTCTTGTGGAACTTGGGTTTTCAATAATAACATAGCATGCTGGATACCAGAAGGTCCAGAACAAGCATGGTTGTGTGCATACTTACTTGGATTCCAGCCTCTCGTGTTCGCACATCACGGCACTTTAAGCCCAAGTCCTCCATCCGAGCTAACACTAGCTCCCGAAGATTTCCTTTTTCAACCCCTGAAGTAACCAGAGGCATCGGAATATCCCGCTGTACCCTGTACACCCGTGTCCAAGGGGGTACCATGGCCAGGATCCTTGCTACAATGTCCACAAGTTGCTCTGGCGGATAGTTTCTATACCTACAAATGGAGACACTATTACCACTTGACGAATTATAGTGGTTTTGCAGCGTAGATATGAATCCAAAGATAAGGCACACTGCAGATCACAGGTTACAATGTAGTTCCCAACTTCATTCCCAACAAAAAAGAGAACCATACTTGCCAGTTTTCCAAAGCTCATATAGTCCAGTTCCACGGATCACAAGTGTAGGATAAATTTTTAGTCCATCGGCTCTAAATGAAGGGCTCTCGAAGAATTCCTTAAAACTTTCCATATCCCTCTCCACACCAACATTAGGAAGGTCAGGCATCATGTGTGCAACAACCTAGAGCAAAAGAGAGCATTGTGGGAATAAAACAAAATAAATACTTGGCAGACGTGTGTGTAATAGTAGCCTCACAGAAGAACAGCTAGGATAAAAGATGCAACACTCGATTGCACTTGACAAAAATAATAAAATCCCAAATAGGAAGTCATAAAATATTTCCAACAAAACCAGCAATGCAATAATATGGTTTGCAAAATAATTTTAGGATCATAGGTTGTTTATGTTGAATTAAGATCTGAAACCGACATATTATACGACCACATTAAAATGTGATTCTTTCCCATGGAAGCATACCTTAAAACCAGCATCCTTTGCCAAGCAGAAACAATCAGCAACAGCTGCAACTGTATGGCCTCTATTAGTATCACGAGCCACATCCTCATATGTGCTTTGTACTCCAATCTCCAACCGTGTGCAACCATAAGAAAGCATTTGCCGCAAATGAGATCCAAGGCAATAGTCTGGCCTCCTAACAGGTTTTAAAAAGAAGCAATAAGATAAGCAGATGCTAAAGCACCAACAACATAGTAGTTTGCAAACAAAATGCCAAGGTTGAGACTTGAGAGTATTTTATAACAATATTCCATATAAAACTCAAATTTAACATTCTATCCATCAAAATCGAAAACTGACGTTTCAATTGTCATGCCAATACATTTAGTAGCACCATGCTCAGAGTAGGCCACGGCCTCTTCAACATTGGCAGAGGTGTGTCCTGATAAGGCATCATGAAGGTTCCTTATGAAATAATCGCGGTAATCTGCTGGCAATGACATGAATGTACCGCCCATTAGGATGAACTCAACCTGCAGACATATGGCCATGCTCGTAAGCAGGTGATGATTATTTGCTTCAATATATAACATCAGCTAAGCCTAATCATAGTTATTTGAGTTTTGAATTGAAAAACAAACCGTACCTTATCTACACTATGACCCAAACGCTTCAACTGATCAATCCTGCTTCTAGCCTGGACATATGGGTTGTATCTAGAGCAAAATGGAACTGAATTATTAGTATCATGACATACCAAACCATATGTTACAAATAAGTAGCATATGATTATGCATGAAAAAAATCACGAGATTTAACCATGCATGAAAATAATCGAGAGTTTTTAAGTTAAACCTTGAATAAACCAACCAAGAAAAGTTGATAACAATTACTCTGATTTTGACACTCCATCAACCATATATTGACCAGTACAATTTTCATCACTCCCAATGATATTATACATTCGTGAAAACAAGCAAAAAAAAAAAAAAAAAACCCAAGAAAACACCTTTTCTGCCACCTGAGAAATCTCTAACAACAAAATTTCCACTTCAAACACTACCTACGAACTACCGCAACAAAATTCAAATCTTTAATCCTCGGATTACTCCCAAATCCGTAATTTGTTACAGAGAGAAACGACAAAGAATAAGAGGTAGAAGAAGAACCTTACCTAGCTCGAATGGCGCGCATGCTAGTCGGCTCGTAACCGGTGTAAGACTGAGTACTGTACTCGAAGTCGGAGTCGGGACCTCCCGGGCAGTAAACGCAAATGTTCCCGGTGGTGGCGATGTGAGGGCAACGGTGAGGCTTCGACATGACGGCGACGACGGCGATGCCGGAGGCGGTGCGGACAGGCTTGGCGCGGAGCTTGGGGAGGAGCGACTCGCGCTCGGAATCGGGAAGCGCGGCGATCATCTCGACGAGCTTTGGGGCGCGGGCGAGGCCGTACTTCCGGCAAGCGGCGGACTTTAGGGCGTTGAGGTCGACGTTCTCGCCTCGCCGGGAGAGGTCGACCATGGAGCTCACGATCTCGGCGATGGCTCGGACTCGAGCCTCCTCTTCGCTGAGGCCGTGGGCTTCGAACCCGCCCCGACCTGGTCGGGGGAGCTTCTTGTTCGGCTCGGCTACCATCGCAGCCGCCATGGGGGTGGAGAGGAGAGAGAGAGAACCGCAAGATACGAGCGCAAGATGACAAGGCAGCGTTTTGCTTGTGATGGCAAAGTAGTCATTACGGAACACTTTTTACAGAAGGTAAATTTAGGTTGGTGCCCTGTACTTTTTGGCAAACAAATGATATTTCTTTTTACCCTGTTCTGTTTGGGAGTGGTGAGAATCACTGATCCCCGTCATAAAATCAGTTATAAATAATAAAAAACTCTTATATGCTACAGTATCAATAAAAAAAATTACTATAGTGTAAAACTCTCACATGCTACAATAAAAATGATTCTCACCACTGGTTCCTACTATTTTTTCAAACACCCACATATAATCATGATCCAATCAATTAGAGGTATAGGGAAAAAAAAAAAAAAACCTTTGAGAAAAGGTGTAGAAATAGTAAAAGGAGGAAAAAACATGAAGATATGATCTCGTTTTTAGAATTTTTTGAAGGGTCTAATACTTAAATCAATTTTATTTTTCCATGGAAAACTATTGTCTCTTAAGTATATATATTTTTTGAATATGTCTCTAAGTATATACTACATGTTAAGTAAATTTTATTAAACTTATTAGTAATTTTCTTATGTATAAGAAAAAATCCTTATACATTTTAGGTTGCAATGTAATATCTTATTAAACAATTGTCTTATTTATAATTCTTGAATTAAAAACTTATAAGTAATTTTTAAGAAATTTATAGTGCTTTAGGAGTTTTTGGGCCCGTTTGTTTTGGTGGTTTCCACCACAATCTCAGTTATAAACAGTAAAAAGTTCTCACATGCTACAGTAACAAAAAACAAATTTGCTACAGTAAAAAGTCTCTCATATGCTACAGTAAAAGTGGTTATCACCATTAGTTCCCACCACTTTCCCAAACACCCTATTCTTTTTCTTTTTACTCTTTTTCTTTTTCTTCTAGAATGCTTCAGGAAGTTTAATAAAGTGTTTACCATATTGGTGCAAACCAGCGTTTGAACAGGGAATAATAAAAATCTATTATAACTTAAAAAAAAATCTAAAATAAAAAACAGCTACTATATAAATCAAGAAACATATATATAAACTCATTTAAAAGGTCAGTGACAACCAAAATAAAAATAACAAATTTTATATTTTCAGTAAAAGAAAGTATAAAAATTGTTCTTGAGATTAATAATAGTTAATTTTTTCGTCAGAGTTGCTGTCGAGTTCCTTTTCCTTCAAGGGACAAAGGAATTATTTGCGCAAAGGAAGATTTCCACAAATTGAAGGGGTGCTAATGTAATTTTGTACACGCTTCTTATTGTTCACCAAAAACGCTGTCGTTTTTGGCTCACAGCGTCAAAGCGGAAATCTCTCTGTGCGTATCGTGTATCTTCTTCCTCTTTGTTCCTCCCTCTGAGAGGTCCAACCAGAGACATCCAGAGCTTCACAAAGCAGCTTTCATGGAGAAGGATAGCTCGAAGAGAAAGAAACCCATGGAAGCTCAAGTTTTGAGAAGGTCGACGAAGTAATCTTTGCAATCAACCACGCCAAGCATGTCGACCAAGTCATTTGCGCGGTTCACTCCCTCGCAGTCCTTCTCTTCCCTCTCGATTCCTCTCTCGTCTCAGGTTACCTTCAATCCCTAAATTCTATCTTCATCTTTTAAATTTTTGATTTTCCAAGCTCGGGAAATGGATTTTTGTTTGCTCAGAAATCATTGGAAAAGAGAAAAATAAAAGAAAGTTTTGATTTTTTTTTCCTAATATTCTGTTTAAGTGATTATTATATAACATTGGAAACGAAATCAGTTGAAAGTTTCAATTTTTTTTCCGTTTTGTTCATACAATTTAAGATTCAGGACCAACAACAGTTGAGAATTTTACTTTTTTTTTTTTTTTTCATTTTTGACCTGCAGGTATTATTGATGAGAAATATCGAGACAAGGTAATATTTTTCTCTGACGTTGTATACCTTGATTTAGTGTTTATAAGTATAATTTATTTTTGTGTCGTGTTTTTCAGATTCTTAGTGCCAAGCTTCCTTCAGCAGAGGAGAGAAGTGAATGGTGGCAGGCATTCTACCGAGGAGCCGCATTTCCGACTATGGCTCGTGTTCTTTTACGGGGTAAATGTCTTTGCCGGTGTTCTTAATTTATTACTCTATTTTCATGTGTACTTATGTGATATAAATAAGTTTCGAACAGGTGCTTGTTGTCCCAGTCTTTAAATCTTGCGGAAATTGTTTTTATGGGTGCAGAGGTTGCTTCCAATTGGCTAGCATGTTTCCCCATTTCAGCACGTAAGCACATCTACGACGTTTTCTTTGTTGATGGACCTGTGATTGAGGTTGTTCAGGCCTTGCTCCCTTGTTTACAGCAGATCGGGACTGATGGGCTTGATGTTAGTGCTGTCAGCTGAAATACCGAAAGGTATGTGTTAGTTACCTGATTGTGTGAGATAACCGTTGTTTTTGCAAACAGCTTTTCTTGGTCCAAGTTGCAGATGAGGCTAGCTCTTCATTTTGTTTAGTTTTGTCATATTAGAATATAGTGATTAGATAATCTAATCAATCTAATCATTCTTGGGTTATAATATAATACAAAGGTGACAAAAGAAAGATATGAATCTATATCTATTGTCAACAAGTATGAGTCCGATTTTATCCCCTTTATGAATCTTGAGTTATTAAAATTTTATGAACTTACTCGTCATTAAGAGTTAAATCTTTTATCCCCTTTGCCATTACCTCAGATTGCTCATTCTTTGCTTGCTCAAAAGTGGAGTTGCCCAGATGGCTAGGGAATTTGGTGGTCCTTGCCAAATTGCAGATTCTGGAGATGTACCTTCCAAGGTTACAATATCTATGGTGGCCCAGATTGTTTCATCTATCCCTGACAAGGCACAACTGGGAGCCCCAGTTTTGCTCTGATCACTGTATCCTTAATATGTTCAATCTTGTGTAAGTTCGTCTATTTTTCAATTGTGTTCTTTCAGAGGTCCATGAAGATCGCAAAACATACTCAACTGTTCTAGTTCTGACTTCAAGATAGTGTTGGATTTACGACACACACGCACATAATTGTATAGCGAAGTTTTTCTTATGCAGCATTTATCCTTTACAAGAATGTAGTTCGTTCTTCAAACAGATTACCATTCAGCTTCTTTCTCTAGCAGAAGAAAATAATTTGAATTTATCTAATGGTGGAGCCGTACTCAATATTAGAGACATGGATGGTACTTTTTTATTTGTTGGTGAAACATTTTCTCGTATCTGTCGTCGTGGATCTGTAGGTAAGTCTTCCATACAATTTATTTGTGTGAGCATGCATTGTGATTGACTTAGTAAGAACATTATTCTTTTGTCCTAGTAGGAGGAAGGGAAACCAACTTGTTTGAATATCTTTTCCCACAGATGTGCTCGTAAGTGAAATTGTCCCAAGGGTTCTTAGGCACGTGCAAAGTGTATTATCATCAACTACTGATTCACTTGTCTCAGATGTGATTGACTCAAACCCCGCTTCCCAGTTTTGGTTGAATATGATGTTGTCAGTCAAAGATTCATATGCGGTGGAAAGAATATCTGAACATCTTTTACATGAGCTTGCTACTCAACGTGTGAGTGATGTTGAAGCTTACTGGGTTCTTTGGTTATTGTTTCATCGAATCTTTGCACACCAGGCATCATTGAGGTCAGTGAATATGTTCCCTTCTTCAGTTGCACAAACACCCCCACCCACCCGCCACCCCCCAACCCCCACCCAAGTGAGCAGCTAATGATTTTAGCATTATTGTTGCATTTGTAACTCAAATTTATACTACTGTATTTTTCTGTTTAAAATCATGAACTGGGTTTGACTTAAAGGTGCCATATAATAAGATACCCCTTAAAAAAATGATGCCCCTTAAAGTTTTTCTTTTTTCTTTTTTTTTTTTTTTTAACATATATGTTAGTCTTCGGACAATGTGGTGGTATGTATATAATCTGTTGTTTATCAGGTGTCTTGTTTAACAACTATAATTGTTGCTACTGACAGCATAGCACGTTGATTCTTTGCAACTTTTGGAGAATAATTTGGACCACAGTTTTTAACACTTTCAAGTGCACGTTTGACCCTTTTTTTTTTTTTAATTTCTTATTGAAGAAGGATTCTTCTTTTTTTTCATTAGACTAATTATGGTGATTGTTAATTGACGTTTCCTCTCTGTCAGGTCCATGTTTGTTGACAAATTTTTACTCTGGAAAGTATTTCCTGTCCGTTGCCTCCGATGGATCCTTCATTTTTCTCTTCTTGAATGCCCACCTAATGCAAATTCGATTCCTAATGGTCATAATACTCGCAATTTCTTAGAGGTGTTCCAGCGGTTGGTATCAGTATGGTCTAACAGAGAGTTTGTGCAATCAGCTACAATGGAGCAGCAAATTTGTATCCTTTTATTATTGTGCCACCAAATGATCTGTGGATCCTTATGTCAATGATTTAAATGAAATGTGAAGTTTTCTAAGCTGCAACATTGGCAAAATATTATCAGATTTGTTATATCAACTTCTCTGTGACTATTTGGATATCTTATATCATTGTGCTACCAGCAAACTTAGAATATTCTTTTTAGTTAGCTACTTTTTATGGTTGTGTTACTCCTTCACATTGATTGTAATTCAGATATATCTGCAGCTGTTGGCCTTTCCTTGGAGAAGATGTCTAGAGAGGAACTAGACGAGGATATGGACGTGATGAACTCAATTCTTCGAGGAGTGAGCTGTAATTTCTTGTTCATTTGTCATGGTTTCATTTCATCGTGTTTGGCTTTGAGTGTCCTCTTAAACCTTGGTTTTCTGCTGGCAGGTAGGTTGGAGAGCCCAATCCATTTGGTTCGGAGAATGGCCAGCAGTGTTGCTTTAGCGTTCTCCAAAGTTATTGATCCAAAAAATCCTCTATACCTTGATGATAGCTACAGTGGAGAGACCATTGACTGGGAGTTTGGGTTGGCTACCTCTGAGAAAGGACCTCCGACAACCACAAATTGCATAGAAAATGGTGTTGATCTTAAATCATCTTCTACTGCAGTGCTGGAAAAGGATGCAAACTGCGTAGCTGATGATGATATGCGTAATAAAGTGAAGGGTCAAAATAAGAAAGTATCTGAATACAAGTTGGTTGATCCAGACGAGATTATTGATCCAATTACGCTAAATTGTGGCTCGGTCTCTGATAAAGATGATGATGATGACACTGGGAGTGAGAATTCTGATGCCTCAAGTGACTCGTCTTTACAGCCTTATGACTTAGCAGATGATGACACAGATTTAAAGAGGAAATTCACGCAGTTGGTTGATGTAGTTGGAGCTCTACGAAAATCTGATGATGCTGATGGGGTAAGTCAGGAGATTTCACTTGTCCGTTTTTGTCTCCTAATGTGTGTCTGAAAGATTCTCTTAATCTAGCAGTTAGTGGTATCAACGAGATTCACGTTTCTATCCAACTTCTCTGATCTCTTTTGGTAAACATTTTACCACCTGGTTTAGTATTCCCCCATACTTTTTAAGAAAAAATATATCTAAAGAATTGGTATACATGGTTTAGAATTCCCTCATGCTTCTAGGAAAAATATATCTATGCCCATTACCCATTACCCAATGTTATTGGTTTTAGTCCAACTCTCTGCCACTTTAGCTAGTCATTTACAACTAGCAGAACAAGTTTTCTTCTTGATAGTTCCTAATAAATCGCATTTGCAGGTGGAGAAGGCTCTTGATATTGCCGAAAACCTTGTCCGAGCATCACCAGATGAACTTAGGCATGTAGCAAGCGATCTTGTGAGAACTCTTGTACAGGTTCGTTGCTCTGACTTGGCTGCAGAAGGCGAGGAAGACTCGGCCGAAGATAAAAGGCAAAGGGCGCTGGTCTCTTTGGTTGTCATGTGTCCATTTGAGTCTCTTGATACATTAAACAAGCTACTCTATTCACCTAATGTCAATGTCAGCCAATGGATAACGATCCTCGATATCATGACCAATGCTGCTCAGGAGCTTGCTTATACTAAAACTATGCGACCTAAGCATCAGACCAGGCCTCTAATATCAACCATATCAGAGACGCAACCCTGGTTTTTGCCTAGTGACATAGGGCCTCCTGGAGTGGGTTCCTGGAGGGAGGTTTCAGAACCCGGAACTTTACTGAACTGGACAAGTCGTTATGAGAGAGAACGCCCCCCAAAACCTGGTCAAATGAATAAAGGAAAGACACGCAGGTGGAGCATAAGATCAGAAAATGCACAAGAAAACCAAATAGATTGGTCCCATAATAAGTTTCCGATGTATGAGGCAGCGTTTATGCTTCCTGCCATGGAGGGCTTTGATAAGAAAAGGCATGGTGCAGATTTGCTTAATAGGGATTTTATTGTCCTCGGGAAACTCATCTATATGCTCGGTGTTTGTATGAAATGTGCTGCCATGCATCCCGAAGCATCTGCACTAGCTCCCCCTCTTCTAGATATGCTAGGGACCGGTGATGTGATATTCAGAGAAGTCTGGCCTGTTTGGTTCATAGGTTTGAACAGAAATTTAAATTTTTGTTAAGAGGAGAAAAGGCTTGAATTGTGGTTCAAACCCCTGAAACAAACAGGTGCATAGAAGCTTATTGTCTGTATTTATATATAAGTCAGTTCAACTTGTCATGAATTGCTTGGTGTTTAATTCATGCACGGAAATCTGCCATCACAAAGAAGCGTATGTCAGAAGAGCTGTTCTATTTGCAGCTTCATGCATATGGGGGTCACTTCATCCTTCTTATGTTGCTTCTGCCTTAACCCAAGGAAATCTTGGAATTTCCAAAGGGCTTGAATGGGTTCGCACGTGGGCCCTACATGTGGCTGAATCAGACACAGATAGAGAGTGCTATATGGTAAGCAACAAATTGCATAACTCCATAGCGGTTCTATCCATTCATAGTCTAATTTTATGCAACATAAAATTTCAAAATTCACAAAAATTTGCTTGACTTATTGTGTATGTATGTATATGTATACGTATATTGCATATTAGATTGCTGTGACATGTCTCCAACTCCATGCTGAGATGGCCCTTCAAGCTTCACGAGCGCTGGAGTCAACACAAAGTACATCCAAAGTGGCAAATATTGGTCCCCCTTCCCATCTCTCCAAGAAGACAATAAAAGTCCCTTGCTCTAATGTACTCCACTAATTCACATTTTCAAAAAGGCAGGTACCCTTCTTTTTTTTTTTTTGGGTGAAAGTAAGGTGCTTACCTTAGCTCTTGTAACTAATTTTGTACAGGACTAGCAACCAAAAAAAAAAAAAAAACCTTATTTTGTGTAGTTTCATTATATTTGAACTTTTTAATTGCTCCTTCCCTTGCTTTTGCGACGCAACAAGGACATTTTGTCTATATAAATGTTATTCGCCATATTTTAATATTCTCTAAGACGTGACTACACATTTCCCTTTCCTTGTGGAAATGTTATTTCTCACTATCTAGTTTTGTATTCAGGCAAATGAAACAAAAGCTACTTGAAAGGGGAAAAATAAAAATTCTTTGGCAACAGGGGGAAAAAAAAAAGAAAGTATCTTCTGATTTAGCGGTGCTTTCAAACGTATTATCTTTCATTTATTGATTTGATGATTAAAATTTGTATCAACTTTAATTGAGCTTAGTTAAAAAATTATGTTGTAGCGATAGATTATGTTAAAATTTTTAGATGTAAGAAATCATATGATGCTGATAAAATAACATAAAATAAAATAGAGTAAATAGTTTGGTTGGTCCTCAACTTTTTTAAAAAGTTACAATTTGGTCTCTAATCTTGTTTTTTATTTAACTAGATCTAACCTTTCAAAAAGGATGCAATTTCGTCCCCAATCGTTAAGTTTGACGGTTAAAAAAATGTTTTGACCACTTTAATAAGGGTATTTTAGTAAAATATCAAATTTTTTTAAAGAATAAAAATTAAAACATATGTCTTTAAAAAAATTAAATTCAAAATGTAAAGAATAAAAAGAAATCAGCAAAAAAAAAATCAGCAAAATAATAAAATAAAACAAAACAAAAAACTTACTCCTTCCTTAGAAACAAAACCAAAAAATTCACTCACAAAAAAAAAAAAAAAACCATAATCTAATTTCAAATTCCACAAACAAGAGGAAAATTTCAATTCCACAAACAAGAAGAAAAAGAAACCCTAATCTGTATGTCACAATACCATAAGCCTCACCTCGAAAACAAACCCGCGGCAAAGCCCGTCATTGCTCCTGGCACGCCATCGGTCCACCACCACTCCACTTTCCTGAAGCACTGGTCCTACAATGAGCTATCACCGTTGCCGAACACCTTGAACTTGCTCGATTCCTGAAAGCACTAGAACATCTTGATTGGTATCCGATTGGCCTGTTGTCGTGAGCCGAGTCAAGAGTGGGATGGTGGCAATGTGGGTTGCATGGGGGTGGGGGTGCTCACATGGTGGTCACGTAGTGTCAGAAAGCCAGGGGTGGGTTGGTGGCGAGATGGCACGGGTTGTGAGGGGGGTGGGGTGCTTACGTGGCGATGGCACGGTGTCGGATAGGCAAGGGTGGGATAGGATTTTGGTGGAAGAGAGAGAGAGAGCAGGGGTTGAGAGAGAAAGAGGAAAAAGAAGAAATGCGGAAGGAGATTGGGTTTTTTATTTTTAGCTTTTTTAATAAAAATTTGAATATATCAATTATTTTGAGGGCTTTAAATAATGAATTAAAAAAAATTTTGAAGGGTAGCTTGGTAATTTTGATTAAAAATTATATATAAAAATTTTTTTCATCCAAAATCAACGACAGAGACCAAATTGAATCCTTTTTAAAAGGTTAGACCTAATTAAATAGCAAAAATGTTGGGGACCAAATTACAACTTTTTAAAAGGTCTAGGACCAATTGAGATATTTACCAAATACAATAAATTCGATAATTATCTCACTTTAATGGTGGTGATTCTATTTTTTTGGGGCTAATGCTGGTGATTCTTTTTTTGAGGCTAATACCCAAGTATGTTTCATTTCTGTCCTTTTCTTTTTCTCCTTGAAAAGAAAGAGTAATATTACATCTACAAAAATGCATATACAAACGAGATGGATATCGCATAATAAGTAACAAAAATGATTTTAAAATTTCTTATAACTAATAAATATTAGTAATAAAAATGCTAGAATCATAAAGCTTATAATGTTTTATTGAACCACTAATAATTTATTTTTGGGTAAATTGCATAGATAGTTCCTAAACTTTTTAATAGGTGATATTTAATTTTATCATAAATTGGCACATTTTAGTTATTGCAATCTCAAACACACCCCACATGAGGTGCAGTTAAGTTTTAGGTTGATTTTGATGGAAGTGCATTAATTGTCAAAGGTTCACGAGTTTAGGATTGTTGAAAATACACAAAGCCCAGATTGAATTGAGAAGAGTGTGAAAGGTGAGATCAACTTATCACAAATAGGGACATTTTAATAATTGCAATCTCAAACACACCCCACATGAGGTGCACTTGCCTAATTCTGTTAGGTTTTTGGTTGATATTGACGAAAGTCTATTAATTTCTAAAGGTTCAAGAGTTTAGGAATCGTTGTGCTAGAATTAAAAAAAAAAAGAGACTAAAATATTACTTACTAAAGAGTTGAGGGACTATTTATGTAATTTACTATTTTTTTTTTTTAAAGAGTTGAAGCTCTAATATAAGTTTCAAAGTTTATTTATTAGAGTATTTTTAGAGATAATATTTTGTGGTTTTGATTAAAAGTTCTTCTAATAGGGTATTTAGGTGAGTAGTTTAAACCATCAATTAGGTTTAAAAACTGTAGCAAGTAAGAACTTTACACTATTTATAGTTTAAACCATTATTTAAACAATTGTTTCAAACACCCTATAAAATGTTAAAAAGCTTTTCTAATCATCAAACACAGTCAAATAAAGATACAAAACTAGTGATAGTAAGAAATCTATAGTAACAAATGTCGTATTTTGCGGTCACACCTGACACTACTATAAGGTGTAGAGCTTGAATCCACTCACCTTAAGTTGAAGAAAAAAAATTTTATTGTGCCTAATTATATAACGTGTAAAAGCATCACTTTTTTTCTTCTAGTTATATTAGCAATAGCCAGCTTACTAGCTAACTAGTAGCTCAATCCATTATATCTCTCAGGGGCCATTCATGTTGTTGAATTTAACGCAGATAGAGACTGCTGGCTATATATGGTTAGCAATAGTACTTTCTACGTCCATTTTCTTTTGATGGGAAGTTCTACATAACCATTTGATTTGTTGCTTTAACTCGAGTGATAAATATTTCCTATTTCCCCTACCAACCTGTCTCATTAATTTATACGTTAAATTTAGATCGATGGGCTCCGACATGGAGGGCCAGCTTAACAATATTTTTCAGTTCAAATGACACAAATAATTACTTTAAATTCTGTTCAACAATTTACAAGAATGACGAAAATATCCAAAATTCATCATGTAATGATTTTTTAATCTTTTAAGAAACACCATTTTTTTGAGATAGAAGTAAAAGGGCACTTTTTTTTAAAAGAAATTTATTTGAAGCAAATAGGAAGTTTTAAAATATTTGAATAAAATAACATATTTATTAAGTAAATATTATTTACTATAAATATAAACTTGTTATTGTAACGACCTGCATCTTCGCTCGATATGATTTGAGCTAAAGCCTTCATGATTTTGCTATCAAGCTTTACCCAAAAGGCCGCAGGTCATTAGGAGCTGGTGTCATTACTTAGAACTGTTACCTATGCACACTATTAAAATTAGTGCCCTAAAGATTAAACAATGTTAATGTTTTTGAGATATTTAATCAATAAAGAATTTATTATTTATGTCATATATCATATTATATACTCTTTATATTCATTTTTTGTTAAATATATAATAAGCAAACAAAAGTCTAAAACTATCATTCTAAACCTTTAGATCATGTATATGATGGATAGATTATATAGAAAACATGAATCTCAAGGTGATGGTTTAAATATAAAAGGTCTACAATCGAGAAAATAAACTTTGACCTTTATTCATGTTAAGATTGTTATTTTGTCTATATTCTTAATGAGAGACGACTTGTTTTGGTCATTGGAGTAGGACTCTACGAGTAGAGGCATTGGTATATAGTTATTGGTAACGATATACTGGATCGGAAATAAAATTGAATTGATTTAGTAAGTAATTCCGCTTGATAAATTAATTCACTTTTGATAATTGTGTGTTATATTTTAATCCTGAAATAAATTAAAGGTTAATTACATAATTGTACCTTCTAGTTTTAACTTTTTTAATTTGTTCCTATGTTATTAGAAACCACATATGTATCATTTAAATTTTAAAAACTTATTTCAATTTTATCCCTATGAATAGAAAAAAATAGGCAAAATAACATGATTACCCTTAGATAGTTTTGCACAATATTTTATATATTAAAAAATTAAAAAATTCTAAAACAAAACATTAAATATCAAATATAGATCTTAAGTTTTATGACTTTTAAAATTTTAAAACAATTTTAACAAATTTTCTCAAAAAGGAACATATATTTTAAAAACAAATTAGGTTTAACTAAAGGTATTTTTATCTTATCTCTATGTTTTTTAGTCGAAAAAGTCTATGAGGGATAACATTGAAACAAGATTTTGAAATATAAAGGATATCTTTGTAATTTCTAAAAACAAAAGAATAAATTGAGAAATAATAAAAACTATGAGATATAATTATGTATTTAACCCAATAAATAAATAGATCCATATTCTTGACATGTGTTTTTTGATGTATTAAAAGGTGATATTATGAATTAAATGAATGTATGCATAGAGATATAATTAAAATACACAACCTATCTTTTCTTGACTGCATACTTGTTTTGCAACGTGCATAGCCCATCTTTTTTTGGCATTCTTTGTCGGAGAATGGTCATAATTATGCTTGGAGCTTCAATCCTGCTTTGAGCGCTTTGTCGAGCTTTTAGCTCTAAAATCTAGTCTCTAAGCCCACGTTGGGCTTTTTGGAAGTGACGGCAGTGTGCGGCGCGGGGCCTCCATTGGTGGCCAAAAGTTTGGAGCGGCTTTCTTGGCGCATTTGACGTCGGGTGGTGCAGTTTCTTTAGGAATTTGATCCACTTGGTGGTGGGTTTCCTGTGGTAGGGAGGGTGCTGTAATTCGATTGTAGTCAAACTAGCACATTAGTTAACATGTTGTCATTCGGGAAGTGTTCCAATATCATCTTGTGTCTATTTACTACTTTCCTAGTGGTCCTTTTGTCGATCTTTTCATTGCCAAACGCTTTAGCAACAATGCTTGGAGCTTTTTTCTAACCTGCTTTTGTTTTTATTATCTTTTGATTTTTACTAACAATTGTTTCTGTTGATGGTGATTTTAGCTCAACAATTATCTCATGAATCATTGACGATGAATATTGCAAATAAAAAAAAAAAGCGTACAGAACATAAATAATACAGAGAATTATAGGGGTTCACTTAATATACGATACGTGCACTTTAGGGTTTTTTTTTTTAATTTCTTTTCAATACACAAATATGAAAGTAGGGCGACAATATGGGTTATGACACGATGATGCGACAAAAACTCAACACATTTTTTTATGGGTTAGGGTAAAAAAAATTTACTACGAGTTATTTTAGTATCAACCCTGTAACGACCCGAAATTTTAATGCACTGGAATTTGCATTAAATTAAAGATTATACTGAGATGAAAATGCAAATTAAGGAAGAATATCGTATAATAACATGAAAATTATACGGTATTGGAATAATACAGTGTAAGGAAAATACACTGATGAAATTATGAAGTATGAAAATTACACTGTAAAAGTAATGCAGTGTAAGAATTGGATTGCTGTAAAGTCACACAGTACAGAATTGGACTGTGTAAAAAGTGTTTTTCACACTTTTTCATATAAAAGCAAAAAGAGAAAAAAAAAAGGGAATTCGGGATAATTCTCGAACTTTATCTCTCTTCTTTCTCTCTCTACTTTCTCTCTCCTCACACAAAAGCGACTTTGAGATTTTGAGCTCCGTTTTCGACACCTCTCACACCGTTGGAAAGATCTCGACGAGCTGAGCTCAACGGTGTGCCGAGCAGCCCGAAATGATGCCGGAGGAAGGCCCACGCGCCGCCCAAAGTGGCGGTGGAAGCCAATTTTTCCGAGCTGATATCTTCACCGTTCGACAACCAATCGAGGTGATTTTGGTCTCTATGGACTCAGGGTGAAGAGAGGAGCAAGATGGTACTAAGTTCCCAGCTCAATTCCAGCTGGAACAGCCTTGACGGAGTAGCTCCGTCGTCACCGTGGCACCACCGCGGGAACCGCCGTTCCCGGCGGTGGTGAGGCACACCGCCGGTGCCACAAGGTTCAGAGAGTGACGGGGAGTAAAACCCTTCACTCAAATTTATGGCAGCACAGCCCCTTGCCGGAGAACGAGCTCCGCCCGCCACCGCCGCCGTGGAGGAGCTCGGGTTCGCCGTTCTCAGCCTCGTTGCCCCAAATTGATTGGGGGAAAACGGTCAGAGGCTCACGGGGAAGCTCTTGGAGCTTCCAATTTCCCAAAACCACCACGGTAAGGCGGAGAACGGCCTCCGCCTTGGAGCGCCGTCGTGGTGGAGGTAGGACGACCGTCCCACGCAGCGTCGAGCAACCCCAATATGGGGGAAATGCTCAGTGGGACTTGGGGAAAGCTTCCCCAAGTCAATTTCACGGTAGCATCCCCGAAAAACGGTGATCGAAGCCACCAATTTCCACCGTCGACGGCAGCTTCGATTGGAGCAGATGGATGCCAAATTTCATGAAATTGACCACACCAATGGACTCAGGAGGGTCGATTTAGGGGGGGTAGGCTCAAGCCCAGCCACCAACGAGGCCAGTTGACGGCGGTCAACCGCCGGTCAACGACAATCAACGCCGGTCAACCGCCAGCCAAGGCTCGTTTTGGGATTTTGCGATCCGGACCTCCGATCGACGATCCGAGACCGCCTCCCGACTCGTTTCGACTCTCTAAACGCAACGGTGTCCTCCGTTCGAGCTAATTCCACTCCAGTGAAAATCATCCGGTACCGACTGCACGCAGATCGAGGCGATTCAAATAGCAGTATCGGAGTCCAGAAGGATATGTTCAAGAATGTATGATCTCCAGGAAGCATTCCTAGCGATGTATGGCAGCTCGAGGAGCACTGCAGAGGATGCTTCATATACTGTAGAGACAGCGAGGTACAACTGGACCTGCGTAGCTTGGAGTCCAAGACACAGGAGCCGACTAACGAAAGGAAAATGGAATGAGAAAGGAACGAGACAGGAAAGGAATAGAGAACGATATAGCATAGTACGGGTAAGTTTCAAACCTCACCTACAGCATGAAGTAAATGATTTTTAAATCTTTTTGTTATATGTTGATAAATGAGAGTGCAAATATTATGCAAGTTGTTTCCAAAGTACGTTTGCATTTATTATGCAAAAGTTTTAAAGGTTCAATGTAAGATTTGCAATGAATTTGCAAGTACTATGTTTAAAGCCTGTTTGCATATTGGTATGCACAATGTTTAAAAAGTCCAAGTTATGCTTTTTAAGGTATTTAAAGCATGCTTTGTATTTTGACAATGCATAATGTTTTATAATTAAAGTTATAAGCTTCATGATGCATTGTTATGCATTCAGTTAAGTTTTAAAATAAAAGTTATGATTTGCAAAATGTGATTGCATTATAAGTTGCATATGTTATGCAATAAATGTTAGAGTATATGTCATGATTTGCAAAATGTGATTGCATTGTATGTTGCATATGTTATGCAATAAATGTTAGAGTATATGTTATGATTTGCAAAAGGTGATTTGCATTACATGATACATTTGATATGTAATATGTTGCATTCGTTATGCAATAGATTTTATAGTACAAGCTATGAATTGCAAGTGTTGCATATGATGTGATTGCATTTGACATGCTTACTCAATTAATAAGAAAGTAATGTAAAGACAAAGGAAAAGTGTCGTACCAGCCTCTACGTTATGAGGTAATGAATGTAAAGTTAAAGTAACCTCTAAGATGTGAGGTACTTGACCACGCGATCGATGGTCTTAAGTCTTCTGCAAGGGAAGCATTATGTTAATGATCTCATGATTAATGAGATGGTACGAACACTAAAGCAAGGGAATGAAAGTGAATGAAAGATATGGAAAGATAAGGACAAGAATGGAAAGTGAATAAAAGATAAAGAAAGTTAAGGAAGGAAATAGTAAGTTAAAGTAAGAAAAGAGTGTACATAAAATGCTCATAATTGAATGTACATAATTGAGCATAATTGGAATCATGCATTATGAATTGCTTGTATTTCCTTTTTATGACATATTTATATGTCATGTTATGAAAGATGTTTTGAGAAATGTTTTACGTAAAACATTTACGAAAACGTATTTACGTTTATGAAACACATTCTAAGGAATGTTTTATGATAAATGTTTATGAAAACATTTATATGTTATGAAAAACATTTTAAGGAATGTTTTATGATAGATGTTTATGGGAAACATTTTTATGTTTTTTTTAGGAAATGGTTTATAAAGGATGCATTATGAAATGCATTCTAAAGACTGATGTTAAATGTTTTATGGAAACGTTTATGAGAAACGTTTTAGAAATGTTTTATGAAAGATATGTATGAGAAACATTTATGAGGAACGTTTTAGAAACGTTTAATAAAGAATGTTTATGAGGTACGTTTATGAAGAATGTTTCAGAGGAAAGTTTTAGGAGAAAAGTTTTAAAGTATGTTTTAAACGCTTTGTGAGTTTATGTTTGAACTTACTGAGCGTTAGCTCATAAAAAGTTGTTCATGCTGTAGGTAATGTATGGGTGACCAGTAGGACCCGTTAGAAGAGCTGGGTGCTGCGGAAGGGCAGATGCGAGATGTGGGAATGGATATCACTA
>CAMOHE010047901.1:0-24665 GCA_946598075.1 Artocarpus hirsutus
GAAGGCCTTTGCACTTTTTGACAATGTCTCTACCAGTGTCTTGCAGATCCGGATATGCTTCTGCTTCTACGTTGTTGATGAAGGCATGATTTATGAACAATTGCCAGCAATCAGTTTCGGATATTACCCCTAGTTTGAACTTTTGCCCGGTGGTCATTTTTGATGCTATGGTTGTGTTGCGTGTCGTCACAAGAATCTTGCTTCCATGCATTCCAGATTCAAAAGAGCTCTTTAAGGCAACCCACTTAGAATTGTTTTCATTCCAAACATCATCAAGAACGAATAGAAATTTCTTCCCCTTCAAGCCTTCTTTCAATCTACTTTGAAGCTCAAATAGATCATCAAAGTTGTACGTTTGGGTGGTGACACATTCATAAATTCTCTTTGTAATTTTATAAACATCAAAATCATCTGATATAGTAACCCAAATTCTGAGATGGTCAAAATGTCTTTGAACTCTATCGTCATTGTAAATAAGTTGGGCAAGAGTGGTTTTGCCGATCCCACCCATACCGACGATGGGAATGACAGATATCTTGTTCGTATCACCAGTATCGTCAGAAAGCAACAACTTAACGATAGCCTCTTTGTCATCATTCCTTCCATAGACATTAGATTCTTCTACTAAAGGAGCCGGTGGTCTTTGTGAAGACTTCGTGTGCTTAACACCTTGTTTGAGACGAAGGGTGTCCTTTTGGTCAATAAGAACCTTTAGTCTATGAAGGATGTCTTTTATCTCAGACTCTACAGCACTATCAAATGAACTGAATGGAGTGGAAATTTTGAGTTTCGTAAAAAACTTGCTCCTGCTACTTCCAGAGTCACCTTCCATTTTGCATCGCAAAGCTTCATAATCGATCTTATCCAGTAGCTCGTCCGCAACATAAATGACTTCTTGGAGCATTTCATGCCACCTTCTCACCTTGTGATCTCTAATGAGCTTGTCTTCAGCATCATCAAGCAGTGCATCAGCAGACAACAAGACGGCGTTGAGCTCTTCTAGAAGATTGACAATATTGGATTTGTTTCCCTTGAAGAAGTTGATAACTCCCTCAGCCTCAGGAGACAATCTATCAAACAACACTTGCAAAAAGGCCGAGAGAAAAGCTCCACCCACGTCAACCATGTTCAGGCGATAAGTGAACGAGTTCTCTCTTCCCTGTTGGAAACACGAAAAGAAATTAGTAAAATACTCTTCACATGGTAGTGTTTTTCCACGTCAAGGGACACAACCACTTAGAAAACTTGAAGAAAGCAGAGAATTTGCCATTTTGTTAAAAGTAATAACAAAATTATTTTTCCCCTAAAAAAATAACAAAATCATTTTACTTTTCAAAACTATTCAAATAATTAATTAAAAGAAAATAACAATTTACCAACGAAATTAAAAACTAATTACAAGCTGAGGATGGATTGGTATTTATGTTATCCTTAATTACAAACTCTCCTCCTAGGTTCCTACCCTTTTTTTTTTGTAAGATTATATTGAATTTTTTTATTTTAAGCGTGTTTGATATTTGAGACAACTACGAATCACATCAAAGGAAGAAATAAGGACGACTACGAAGGGTCTGATTTTTCTCTAAAGAAAAGAAAACTTTTTATTTTTTTGCTCATGAAAAAAAGGACTTGAATATTATTCATCCACACAGGTGACTAATGTTTAAAAAATTTGGAAATTTAGAAATTTTTTCTTGTCTTTTTTAAAGACTTCGATGTTGCGCATGAAAATCATTGAAGGGAATGCCATATAATTTTTTCTGGTTTTTTTTTTTTTTGAATAAATGGTTTTTTTTATTTAATATCAAAGAAAATACATACGTATTTTGAGTATTTCTAAGATCGTATATTTGAATCGACAAATTCAACCTTTACAACTTATAAATGATCTTATAATCATAAATTAATCAAATGTAATATTTTTAAAAAAAACTTACAAAGAAATATATATAATTTCACGAGCGCCAACGGGAGAGACATCCATTAAATGTTAAAACACTCCGTGAGTCTAAAAAATATCTAGAGGAGGACTTTGAGGATGTATTTTGAAGAACTTCCAGGGTTACTTTCATAAATTCAAATTATTAATATCTCGTTTTCGTTTGTGTTCTTTTTTTTTTTTTTTTTTTTTGGTGTGATGTATAGATCCTAACGCATTAGTGGCCGACAATTATTGGTGAAATTTATCGCTATTATTATTCAATTATTGACTTGTGGAATTATAAAGACAAAACATTAGAGAGAAATTGGTGAAAATGCTGCACATCTAAGACAAGAATGGCCCACAAGGGGTGGTGGAACTTAAAGCACGATGGTTCCAGGAAAAAGCATATTTCACATATTTATTTTGGGGAAAAAAAAGAAAAGAAAGACAAAGCATATATACATGATAAATAATACACAGCAACTTCCTTGTAACCCGTTTGATGTGACGTTTTATTTTTCTAAAACCTCTCCGAAAATTACCATTTAAACCACATAACTAACTAAGAATCCCATCAATTGTGCACTAAACGAAACGTTAAGTTACTATATAGTTTTGATAAATAGATGTTTTAATTTTGAATTTTAATATTTTTCATAGTAATTGCATTTTTTTTGGTTCAGGAATCGTTGCAAACATATTTCGGTAGTTACGGCAAAAAAAAAAAAAAATAAAACATATAATTACATGAAGTCAACGGAGAGATCTGGCTCCAATCCTGAGAACACCTCACAACAATATGTGAAAAAAAAAATGCAATATGCCAGAAACAAATTAGAAACCAATTATAAAGGAGATTAAGAATTAAAAAAGAAACTTACAGATGATCTACTGATGGAGGATGATGAAGATCTAAATATCCAGCTTCAGAAAATATGTAAATGAGAAAAACAACTGATGGTCTGTAGAGAGAGAGAGGTTTTTTCTGTTTGAGTTTAGATAGAGATGAGAAGTGACGCAGAAAAGAGAAGGAGATCGGTAAACGGTTGCAGAAAATACGGTAGCGCAAAAAACAACTGATGGTCTTTAGAGCGAGAGAGACGGAGACAGACAGAGGTTTTTTGTGTTTGAGTTTAGAGAGAGATTAAAAGTGATGCAGAAAAGAGGAGAACGGTTCAAATGAAAAGCACTTTGATAGACTGTGTTTGTAGTGCCCGTTTATTTCGAGAACTCTTTGAATTTTTTAGAATCAAATTTAGATTTGAGTAATCTTTTAAACATATGTTTGATTCCTCTAAAATTCGAATCGTTTAAGTATCAAGAATCTAAGTTTTTAAAATACTAACACCCCTTAAATTTTTGATACTCGGATATCTGTACTATAGTAAAAACTAAAATTCTCTCTCCTATATTTGAGGAAAAAATCATAACTTCTTTATTTGTTATCTAATTGAAATGGTTCTTTTTTCATTATGTCCGTAGTGAAGAGAGGAACAAATTAATATTCATATTGTATACTTTTTAGAATCATTAACATTAAGATTTTATTAGATTTATTGATAAATTAAAAACTATTTTCATTACCTCTCCAAACAAAATTTCAATTTTATTTTATACTCAGATTAAAACTTAAATACACATCCAAAAGTCAATTTGGATAAAAATTCAAATCACTAACTCAAATCTTAATTTGAAGCGCACTAACTCAAATCAAATCATTAATTCGAATCCATTTACCTAATGGACCTATAACTCTACCCCAACCATCAAATTAAAGACTTTTCTGGCCTGTTTGGTTCGAGAACTCTTTGAATTTTTTAGACTTAAATTTGGATTCAAGTATTAAGAATTTTTTGGATACGTATTTGTTTCCCCCAAAATTTGAATCTTTTGAGTATCAAGAATCTAAGTTTTTAGCATTTTGACTCCCTCTAAACTTTTAATACTCGGATATCTTTATTGCAGTAAAAACTACAATTCTCTCTCCTATATATGAGAAAAAAAAAAGATAACTTCTTCATTTGTTATCCAATTGAGATTATTCTTTTTTCATTGTATTCCTAGTGAAGAGAGAAATAAAATAAGATCAATATGGTATATTTTTTAAATCATTAGCATTAAGATTTTATTAAATTTATTGATAAATCAAAAATTATTTTCACTACCTTCCCATACACAAATTTCAATTTTATTACATGCTCATATTAAAACTTAAATGCACATTCAAACGTCAATTCAAATAACAATTCAAATCACTAACTCAAATCATAATTCAAATCATAGTAACTCAAATCAAATCACTAATTCGAATTCATTTATCAAACAGACCCTCTTTTCATTACACAACCAATAAAAAAAAATTGTCATTTTAGGTAAAAAAAAAAATTGTCCTCTTTGTTTTTATCATGGTAATAATTCTACCCTTAAGTTCAACCATCAAATAAAAGACTTTTCTTTTCATTACCCAACTGGGAAAAAAATAATAAAAGACTTTTTGTCGTTTTAGGAAAAAAAATTTAGCTCTTTTTTTTTTAAAGGAGTTGGTATGTACTATGTAGTCATTTCTCCAGAGACCTAATTCTACGAGGGCATTGTTGTTTTTGTCGTTGGAGGTCTATAATCAACGACAAAAAATAACTCTGTCGTTGGAAGGTGCATCTTTAAAACTCAAAAAGGTCAGTTTCCTTTAATATAAATTGTACTTAATGAAGAACACTTTCCAATGCTTAAGAATAAGAAGAAGAGCTGGTTTGGTTGGGTGAACAAGATGTTTCTAGGTAAAGCGAGGACAAAATTAAGGGTACAAAACAAAAGGGCTTGGCTACAAATGTTTATCATCCATTATATATCTAACAGAACAGTTACTAAAAAGTACCTTCTTTATTTCCTCCCATTGACAGTCTATTGAACTTGGGCGACTGTGACCACCTTAATTCTGTTAGGACGAAGAGTGCCAAAAAATAATAGGTTGTTCAATTCTACATCATCTAAGGGAGGTTAAGAGTAATATTTCATAAGTAAGAACACCATCTTTTAATGATATAAGACATTTTGTGTAGAGCTTAAAAATAATATGGTGTTTGTTATATTGTTTTGAACCAATTTTAGTTAAAAATACTATA
This sequence comes from Artocarpus hirsutus, assembly GCA_946598075.1. Lineage (NCBI taxonomy): Eukaryota > Viridiplantae > Streptophyta > Magnoliopsida > Rosales > Moraceae > Artocarpus > Artocarpus hirsutus. The sequence continues at coordinate 5,047 of CAMOHE010047901.1, forward strand.
ACATATGAGAGTTTTATATTATAATTTATTTTTCCTTTGACACTATAGCATGTAAATTTTATACTATAGCAACTAAAAGTTTTAATTAAAAGTTAAAACTAACAATAACAAACATCCTATAAAATCCTACTAGCTTGGACCAAAGCAGTAGTACCAAGTTCTTCTGGAATCATTGAGAAAACATTGAGATTTTGTTCTCATCTCTATTTTTACATTAAAAATATTCCTTTCATTTATACGTATATAATATTTTATCGGTCTTTGTGAAACCCTTGACTAGTGTAACTTGTCAAAGGTTTTTAGTCCAAATGCCAAAAGAGAGAAGGACAAGTCTTAAAATCTTCTTATAGCCTTCAATTTTGGTTACTGATTACATGCCCAAAAAATAAACAAGAACCTTTTTTTTTGGGTTGCTTCTTGTTACCTGAGGAGGTTTGCGTGAGCCTGTTTGACCTCATCATGAGCTTTCCGAGCTTTATCCTTAGCCCGTTCAAGCTCCGCCTTAAGCCTCTCTAGGTTGACCTCGACTTGAGCTAGTTTGGTTTTGCTTTCCTCAAGCTTCTTCACGACCTCCTGCCTCTTCTCGACAGCCTTTTTGGCCTTCTCCTACTCAATGTTGGCCTGACACTCAGACCTAAGTTTGGCGAGCTTCAAGCTCATATTGGCCTGCAAGACAAAGGAGTTAATGGAATAAAAAACAAGTTAAAAGGGCTTGCAATCCCAACCAAACTCACCTAGATGATTTGTCAAAAAGCCATGTTGTAGTAGTTCTGGTAGGATTGATTCTGGACAGAGAGGAAGTAGTCTTCATCAGGCATGGCCTTCCCAAGGTACTCGACCATGTGGGGGCGCATCGGGTGACGCCTCCTCGATAGCTCGGTCGGCGGAGGAACAACCATGGGAGGTAGCAGAGGAGGAGGAGTTGAATCACCTAGGCTTTTCAAGGCCCCATGGCTTGTTTGTGGTGGAGGAGGCGGAATGCTCGAAGGGACAAGTGTTGGGGGCTACTCGGCCCTCTTTCTCTTGGACTTGACCATGGCCTTGGACTTACTCCAGTGACAAATATCTTCCATCTGCTACTGCCTTTCCTACCTAAAAAGCTACCTAGATGACATATTTGTAAAATAAGAAAAAAAAAAGCAAGTCAAATTGAGGTCAGGTCAAACAAAAAAAAACTTCCTCAAGTCAAACCTCCAATCCAAAGCTAGCCTAGTGGGTAGAGCATCCTTATCATGTTCCCGTGGTCTTCGTCGGTAATAGGCAGCCCTAAACGTAGGGAGCCACTAAAAGAGTAGCTCCCTCGCTGGCCGCCCGGCATTGGAGGTGCTCAGCCTAGGGACGTTGACAACACTATACCCTGTAACTATGTAATGACCCAAAAAATTCAAAAATTAATAACTATGATTAATTAAGGATTTTTCCCTCATTACTCAGCTAAAAGCTTAAAAAAGTACAAATTTAGCATTTATTAACACGTAAATTTGAAGGTTTTACTCACTGTAAAACCTTAGAGATAAATAATGTTGTAAATACACAAATTTATGTGCTTTATTTATGGAACATCTAATAATGTAATGTTATAATAGTACATCAAAATAATTAAAAATAATTATTTAATGTGCTAAACTAAGAGTTCATGATTTATTTATTTCATGCATGAGCCAAAAGATGATGTTATTTGACAAAAAGTGAAATTTGCAACTTACTATGACTATGTGAAAAATTTCTATATAATATCAGTTTAATATGAGAAACCTAGATCAATGGTAATCATGAGCTCAGTACCATAAATTGAGACATAGTGAGCATAAGGCTTAAATAAGCACATTTGACCCCGATTTTTCTACAAGACCACAAGGCATGACAAGAATGCACAATGTTCTATACATTTACAGTTAGTTGCTACAAGTGTAAATAACTGCGTAAAATTTATCGTAGTAATTTTAATTTTTACTATTATTATAAGAACGCTAATGGAATTCACAAAGATTACTGAGGCCTTTAAAACAAATGCAAAAGCACAAACGGACAAATGTCAACCCATAAGATAATTAAGGAAAGTTTAAAAACATCCATAATTTGGATGTGCACCTATAAACAAATTTTGCTAAAAATAGTTTGGGTTAAATCCGTAAAGCACGAAATTGTGCTAAATTTAGAATTTAAATTAAATTGACTTTAGATAGTCAATTTAATTTACAAAACTTTTATAAAATTACAACTATTGTTTTTATAATGAAATTTGAAGTTTACAATATGAAAATTTTTAATGAAAAAAAAATATGTCTTAAATTACATTTTTAAAGTTTTAAAAGTTAAAAATAATAATAATAATAATAATAGTAATTATACTGAGCAAAGTTTTAAAATACATAGTATCCTTCTTAGAATACATAAATACATATATATATATATACACATGTAAAAATATATATATATGGATATAGTTGTGAAAATGGTTAATCATCAGTTTTGAAGACCAATGTATCAAGGTTTATTGTTTTAAAATTTAGTCACAAAATCCATGTAGTATGGATAAATATATAAAAATGATGTTTATGTCAAGATGAATATTTAGTAATACAATAATACAATAAGAGAATTAGAAATCTATGTGATTATCTTTAAATTGCAGATAAATTACAGTTTTTAAAAGTACAAATATGTTTATAGAAATTGAAAGTTACAGATCAAATTTGATCTACTCGATACTACACAAATTAGACTATGTAGACTACAACATTTGTCTATAAATAGATGGACACCAAAAAAAAAAAAAACTAACTAATAGAATCAACCCATCTTCTCTCTCTCTACTTTCTCTCTCTACTCTCTCTCTCCTCAAACTCAGTCCAAGATTTTGGCCTCTGTTTTTGACACCTCCCCCACCAATAGAAAGCTCTCGTCAAGCTGAGCCCAATGGTGTGTCGTGCTGCCCACAACACCATCGGAGGAAGCCACACACGCCGATTGAAGCCGCAAAAACATAGTACTTTTTTGACGTGATTTCTTTGCTATTCGAGCACCGATTGACACGATCTTGGTGTCTATAGACTCAGCTCAATGAGCAAAACAAAATGCAGTAGGTGGTGCCCCTAGATTTTGGTCAGAGAAGCCTCACCGAAGTTGCCCCTTGCCACTGTTGCGCCACCCTCGATCTCGTCGCCTCCGACGATGGTGATCGACACTACCACTGCCATCATGTTCAGAATACCTTGTTTAGCAAAAGCCCCGGCCCAATTTCACCTTAACCTAGATGCTGGTCGGAGATCAGAGTCCGCCGTTGCCATTCGCCGTGGGAGTCACCGAGCTTGCACTTCCCGACCTTCTTCCCCAAAATTGGCTGAGGCAAAACACTTAGTGAAGCACAAGGAAGCTTCCCCAGCCCTTAATTTCAGGCAATGACAGTCAAAAAAGGCCAACAGAGTTGTTCTATTTTTTATCGTCGGTTTGTCATTGATTTCATTATTCCCGTTGATAGTGAGCCGAATTGGTGGTTCGATCACAGTCAGAGGAGCACGGGCAACACATATGTGCCCTCAATTTAATGAGACATCGTCAGATCGACGAAGAATAACCTCCACCGTCTACCGCCACCGTGAGCACCACAGAACCACCATTCCATGCCACGTTGAAGAGAAGCCACTGAGGGGAAATACTCAAAGGCCAACGCAAATCAAAATGCCCAGGTCAATTTGGGCCCAACACTGACAGAGATCCACTGCTTGAGCGACGACATTAAGCCAGGAATTTTAAGCTAAATCCGTGTTGATCGAAGCCAAATTGAGAAAAATTGAGCATACCATTGTACTCAATAGGTCAACAACTACCAAAACCCAAATTTTCAGCTCAGTCTGGTCACCGGAGCCGCCCCACATGCCCCACTCGTCGTCGCAGATGGTCGGCCTCCAACGACCTTCGGTCTTGCACTTTCGGACCTCCGATCGAAGAAGCGAGGCCTCCTCCTGTCTCATTTTGATGTTCTAAATGTGATGGTGACCTCCGTTTTAGCTAATTCCAATCTGGTGAAAATCGTTCGATACTGACTGTACGTAGATCAAGGCAACTCCGACTACAGTAACAGAATCTGAAATGATGTTTTTAGCAGTAATAAATCTCCATGGAGCATTCTTAGCCATCCACAGCTGCTCGAGGAGCACTGCTGAGGATACTACATAGACTATAGATACAGCGAGATGCAACTGGACCCGCTCAGCTTGGAGTCCAAGAAAGTAGGAATATCGTCTACAGTATGAATAGTTTTAAAAATAAATTAATTTTAATATTTTCATAAAATTTATGAAAATACATGATCAGTGATTTGTTACACTATTATATGTTATGATGTGATATGTTATGTTATGACATGTTGTTGAATGCTATGATGATGATGATATGATTAATGTGTGATATATGCAACATTTAAATTATATTGTTTAATCACCTTCAAGTCAAGTATGATTATGATTTACAATTCATGAATTACGAAATTGTGTTGTCGTGTAGTGATAAGTCATACTGCATACACACAATAAGATAAGTGAAACTTATAAGACAAGTTAAGGGTGTCGTAATAACCTCCCGACCTACAGGGAGGCTCTATGTTAAAGAAATGAATGATCTTGGTGTCGTTGGGACCTCGCAAACCCTAACTTCTCAAGACTCGCGTGCAACCGGTATGATCACCTAGGCCTAAAGTAAGACGATAAGATACAGTTAAAGTAATTAAGCATAAATCAAGTTGATAAGCAAGCATAAAATATTCATGCATATTATTATTAAAAATGATTTTTAATTATGTTTTGCGAGACTAATTTCCTACTTGTTGAGCGAAAGCTCATTTAAGTATGTTCATGTTGTAGGTAAGAAAACCTATCAGCGGCACTTGATGGGTAGTGGTGAGCGGCGGACGAATGGTAAAATGGGAATGGATACCGCTTGAGCAAAGTAATATTTCTGCATTATTATTTTACAAATTTATGTATGTTTTATTTTACAAAATCTCATATGTTTACACCTTACAAAAATATGTGCATATGAATAAGTAAATAATTAACGTAATTATGCTTTAAAAACTAAGCTTGTGTTTACACAACCTTTGTTCAGAGGATTTTAAAGTTTAAGAATGTTATAATAGACAATGCAACAAATACATGAACTTTTAAGTAAGAAAATTATGAATTTATTTAGGATTAAAAATGATTATTAAAGTTTTACATTAAGAAATGAAATTTATGAATATGTTTTTATGAATTTATTATGAAAGTTTAAAAGAAAAGCTTTAAGAAATTAGTACCTTTAACTTGAAAGTTTAAGTTATAAGAAATTATGTTTTGTTTTGTTTAAGAAGGTTTACTTTTAAGAAAATAATATGTTATTTTTAGGATGTTAAAATTATAAATAAAATATATAAATAATTTTTAAGAAAGTTTAAAGAGCATTTTAATGGGATTTTATTTCAATAATTAATTTAATATTGTTTTGAAAATAGTTTTATTTAAATTGAGAAATTTCTTTAAAGTAATGGTTGCTAAATAATTATTCTTATGTTTAAAAAGAAATGTTCAATAAAATTACTATGGTTATGTTTGAAAGAAATTAATGTTATGAGTTATGTAAAAGATCATGCTTTTGGAAATTATAGTTATGTTAAAACGTAATGATTATTATATCTTTTAAGATTACATGTTCAGAATTCTTTATCATCAAGAATTCAATTGTTATTAAGTTTTAGAAAAACAATTATTACTTTCTTTGAGGTTTCATGTTGAGGATTTTATAACGAGAATCTATTTAAAAAATATATATTTCAAAATTTATGTACTTTATTCATAAGTAAGTTCAAGTTCATGGTCAGGTTTAAGTTAAATGGCAGCCACGTGAGAGAGGGTTGCCACAAACTATCACTTGCTCGGTTGGATAGGCAAGTGGAATGTCATCTCGGTGGGGGTTGGTCGAACTGGACCCCCTAAACCACCTATATTTGGCCATATTGGTCCTTTGCAACAAAAATGCTTGTTGCCGAACAACCTCAAGCTTAGTGTGTAAATCCTCTGTTGACGCCAGAAGTTTGCTTAGAGCCCACAACCTCTTCGACCATATGTGCCCACGCTCGAACCTGGTGGGCATAACCTAATTGGTGAGGACTACTTCACTGGCCTGGGACAACCAGTTCCCCTCGACATAGAACTATTTAAACTTCCATAACTTGTTCGAGTTGGGGTTGCTGAAGATAAAATCCTTCTTGAGCCCAATGAAATAGTACCACCTGGTCTACCGAGGAAGCCTCTTTATCTTGAACGACTGCTTAAAGGCCTCTCACGGCATCTCGGTAGTGAAGTAATATTTCTATTAAGATGTACATGGTCGAAGAGCCCACAGCCTCTTCGACCATATGTGCCCATGCTCGAACCTGGTGGGCATAACCTAATTGGCAAGGACTACTTCACTGGCTTGGAACAACCAGTTCCCCTTGACATAGAACCATTTATACTTCCACAACTTGTTCGAGTTGGGGTTGCTGAAGATAAAATCCTTCTTGAGCCCAATGAAATAGTACTACTCTGTCTACCGAGGAAGCCTCTTTATCTTGAACAACTGCTTGAAGGCCTCTCATGGCATCTTGGTAGTGAAGTAATATTTCTATAAGATGTACATGTCAATCTGGCACGGTAGTAGTTTGGATTAAGCTGAGTAGGGCACACGTTTAGATTATTCAGTGCTCGATAAAGGAAAGGGTATAATAGAATACGAAGTCCTATTCGGAAAAACTCCACGTATAATGTGACATACCCCTTCAACGAATTGACATGGGAGTCTCCATCTCTAGGCAAGACCAAGACAATGTCGTCAGGAATCTCATACTCCCAACAAAGGGCTTCAAACCGAATCAGTGTCACCCTAAAGTGTATCCCACCTCTAACGTTTGGCTAGGTTGGTATACCCTATAAGCCACCACACCCTGAACTCTAGTCACAATGGCGAGCTACGCTTCTTCCTTGTCCTTGGCATCACCTAATTAGACCTATTATCTCTCCTCGGTGGTGCTCACATCGACGGTCACTCCTGCCATTATAGAGGCCTCCACTGCGAGGGCCTAGCCAAAAGAGCTCGGCATATTAGCAACAGTCACGAGGCGGGCATGCTCCTGGGTAGTAACTCAAGACGTGCCCACAGTGGCTGCCCTAATATAAGGGTCATGTCCTTTGCATGGCCTAATAGGACCCCTACCCTTAAGCATATATAGAAATTCTCTCTCGGGAACCGTTCCTTGCCCCAAGCTGAGGATCTTGCCAACCAAGATGCTCCTTTCAGCTCGGTTGTCGTCTCTATTATGTCTACCTCCTCAGACGTTGCCCTATCAGTCTCAATACTATCATCTAACTAAGAAACATTTACTGACTAGTTTTGAGAATCACTCAAGTCACTCATGTTTTTGTGTTCAAAAAATGCCTATTTGGGATTGGTTACTCGAGTCTAAGAAATTAAGTCCTCGTAATTGTTTTCCTACTCGGTAGTTAAACTCAGAAGGTTAGCAAATCGAATACAAAGTACCCTAAAAAGGTGAGAATTGACTTTTATTTATAGCCAAAGATTGGGCGAGAAGACGAGGAGGTGCAATCGTTACACCCATTAGGGAAACAGCCAATCATAGGCTAACATGTGTCAGTCGGGCTTGACCGATTGACCTTTTAGATTCCTAGGAACCAAAGATGAATCTAAAGACCATTTTTAACCAAGCACCCCCTAAGAGCATAGTACACTAAACCAAACACCGACCAGGTGCATTGAGGGCTACTATTGGGAATGTGCTCAGCATGCTCTCTTGGAGACACCCACCTCTATTGTCCAGCCACATTACTCAATTGGATACCTTTATGGACAAATCCATAACTCCCACGTGATCGACACTTCTTGCCGAGGTGCTTTGTAGGGCCCCCGCTAGCCATGACAGAAGACGTCATCTCCTTGGGAAAAACACGTGCTTGGGATGACCAGATGAAGCCTGCACCCAGGAATCTACTCGCTTCCATAGGATGACACATGTCCTCCTATTAGCCCATAAATAAAGAACTAACCTTCCAGGGATTATGACACTTGTCACCTACTACCTAGCATAACTTGATGGGACATACGGGTAGTGGGTCAAACTCACCTAACACCTAGTCTAAGTGGTGGCCTATAAATTGAGTGCATTAATTGCACTTAAAGGTAACGAGTTCTTTCCCACCTAACTTTGCTCCCAAATCGACCAAGCAGGTATCTGACTTAAGCGTTGGAGAGCTTTTGGCCGGCACCACACTGGTGTCTCCTTGATCTTTGAAGCATCCCATTTCTTATGCAAGTTCATCTTGGGAAGCCAAGACGAGTGTGGAAGTCCGTCTGACCACCGTACGTAGCCACACATGGTGTTGATCTTTAGCGATTCGAAGCAAAGCTTCAACACAAAATAAACAAAAACCCAAAGATATTATTACTATTTTTTTAGAATTATTATTGTATAATTTCATAATTGTGTGGATTGTAAACTTAAACAACTAAATCTAACTCATTTACAAACTTGGTTCCCTTGGATACAAAGCAAATATACAAAGAATTAAAAGAAAATAATTATACTATTATTATTCAAAATATTATTTTATTCATGCCTTCTAAAAAAATCCAACTTTACCATTAGATACATCACTAGTACTCTAATAATAAAAACGAAAAGTGGTTTATTATTATAGTGGTCTATTTTATGAGGGCAAAGTTAGTGGGAAAGGACACGTTACCTTTAAGTGTATTTAATGCGCTCAATTTATAGTGTTAGAAAAATAGTATACAGTGAAAATTTTAAAATTTTAATCAGAGTATTTTCTAACAAGGCAAGTTTGACATGCTATATGCATAAATTAACCAGATCTTACTAACCTTGTATACTAAAGAGCTCCTAAAATCTGTGAAAAGAAGGGCGTTCCAAAAAAGTCCCAACCAACTAGTCTTCTTTACTATTCTCTATCCATGATCAGAATACATGTGGGCGTACATTGTACAGCTCTTCCCTGGTGACTCTCCTTCCACCCAATTAAGAGAACCCATAACTAGAGTTCGTGGTTTGTGGATAAAAGCTCTCAAGGAGTTTTAGAGACTCACAGACTAGAGTGCTCACTCTTAATTTCTTAACTGATCCAATTAACCTATGAGTCTCACCCCTTATTTATAGAGGTCGGACTGAAAATTTAGAGTCTAATCCATGTAATTAGATTCAGACTCCAACTGCAGCGGTCGACCTTGCCTAGTGTATCGAGGTCAACCGTGCCATCGCAATAGTAGAGGTCAAACCTGATTCAAACTCCTCAAGTTGATCCAATAGATCTCATCACAACTTATTGGATAAATCCTATCTTATTAGTTCTGGGTATCTTTCATAGTGCCTCAATTTTAATTCAAACAACCCAATAGAGAAGTTATCTAATTAAAATAGTCATATACAGATAAACTCATACAAATAAGATATGATCCACAACAATTCAACATATTTATCTTGAATTAATTCACAAAATTAATTCAACCGATAAACCAGCATGTTTATCTTGAATTAATTACAAAATTAATTCAACCGATAAATTTACGTGAATTATTAAATCCAATTGACTTAAATTTTAGCCAATCTAATAATTGACATAAGTCACCAATTTATTGGAAAAGCATGCTATATCGTTACAGGATTTATTATGAGCTAGCAAAAAGGGACTTGATGGACCTATATAATTTAAGCACCTACAATTATAAAATAATATCCCAGATATATATTTCATAATTATCAACCCTAACATTACTCCATTAAAAGCTTAAAGCAGCATTCTCAAACTCTATAAAATTACGAAGCCCAACTAGCTAAGTATCTATGACATATCATAATGTATCATATCCTTATAAGATAAGCCATAATTGGCGATTCTGTCTTACCTCCTTGATTATTTTTATCTTATGTTTCATTATCTCACCATCATAATACGTACTATCCAAAGACAGTATACCATTCGGTTACATCTATATATTCAAATGGTTGAGCACTCCAATTTTTCAATTATAGGATAACGCATATAAGAGTATATTAACTACTTCTAAAGAGGAGCTATGGATTTCGTATCTATGAATAACAGGTCTATGCTATCAAGAGTCATGTCTCCAACGTATCGACATGCGTATCAAATTAAAATCTAGATGTCACCCTTTGGTACATCAAAAGACATAAGTCGAGATAACGGGCTCATTAGTCATTTCAAGATTAAGATACAACACACATAATTGTCCAAAGTGAATCGATTTGCCCAAACAGAATTATTAATCTAAATCAATTCCTTTATGTCCCAATCCAATACATTGTCACTTATGACAATGCACTATGACAATGCACCAATGTTTCTATTCGCAGATTCCGACTCCGATGACCAAGAAAAATTATCTTCCGTTAGGGATATAGACAACATAACAATCTTAGCATGAATAAAGCGCCCAACTTTATACTCTCAATTGCGGATCTTATAATTTATACCGTCACCTTAAGAATCATGTTTTTCACATAATCTGTCTATTATATACCTAATTCTAAAAGGTTTAGATCGACAGTCTTAGACTTTAGTTTGCTTAACGTTGAAACACCCGTTATTTTAACGGGTATGATTTTTGTAAAATCATATGAATAAAATGTCACTTTAGTATTTTTACTAAGTCTCTTAGTAAATATTTAAAAATCTACCTATCACTCACTTCTACTAACTTTGTCCCGCTACATTAATGCTTAATTAAGTAACATTAACTACTTGGAGACATAGAATTAATTCACCTCAACTACCAGGAGACATCGATATGTTTTCCCAACCACCTTTTTAATGCTTCCTTCATCTTTTTCTACAACTTGTCCCATTTGTCCCCTCAATTATGTTGACATTATTTGCTAAAAGTTTCCATGGGAGACATGATGATATTTTCTTTTAATACTCATTTAATTCTCTTCCACTCCTCAATTATCTTGATGCCTATTTATTCAACCATCGCCACTCTTTTCTCTAGTTTCTCATTTTCTCCTTTCTCACTTCAATTTCCAACTAAAGACACAAGACATAAAGCTCTCTTTGCAACCACGACAACTATAATTTCTAGCCACGTTTGAAGCCGTTTTGGAGTCAATACAAGCTTGATTTTTAACCCAAACTTTGGTGTTTTTCAAAAAAGTTTTGAGGTAGGTTTTCTTTAATTCAAACTTGGCTTTAGTATGTATTTTCTTCATATTTAATGCATGTTTTCCTCACTAATTACAAGAAAGGCTAGAGATATAGTTTGATGATGATTTTGGTATAAAACTCATAAGAATATATTTATTATGATTATATAATGCATGCTGCCTATTTTGGAATGGTTCTGGAATTTTAAATGAGAATAATATGCTTTGGGTTAAAGAGAAACTTAACCTTCCATAAACGTTGTATTATCTCTATGGGCAGTAGGCTTTCTTAAAATTTTGGGATTAGATAAAATGAATTTTGTAAATCGGTTTACATATTTTAAAAGTAGACATCATAAGCTTTCCAACGAGCTATCATAAGCCTAAATTGGAGTTATATTTTATTTTCTATGAATTTTTTAATTCTCGGGTTGAAAACTAGAAAATCTACTAGTGGCAGTGTACTACCCGTCTATCTTAAGTAAACTACCTATTACCCTATGTGCTAATTGTGGATAGTGAACCCAACTTTGCTCACCTTCTAATCCCTAAATGTCTTGCAACCTTTCCGACACTATCCTAAGTGATATTTATGAATCTTATTAGAGTCTGAAATATATAGATTCATTTATGGATGTGGTTACATATTGTGCTTTAGTTTTAATTGTCCTTATGCACACCTTAGGATCAAGGGTGTGTGGAGCTTACATTAATTGAATTCAGAGATTAAAGGATTGTTGAGAAGCTTGAAAGGTAGGGATTCTATTACTCATCTTTTGTGAGGTTTTTATGGAATTGAAATTAATTGTTTTACCATAAGATATATATATCTATGTTGAACTGCTATGATATGAGAATTATATATGATACTATGACATGAACTCGGCCTGTATTGAACAACGAGGAACATAATGAAATGATATATGCTGTTATAAATTGAGAAGCATGGTTAAGAAAATTGGCTCTGTAAATGATATTTGTATATAAAGAAATGGTGAGACATGAAGAGGGCGACAGTTACGTCTTTGGGCACGAATACCCTAAAAGGTAAAATAGGGGGAAGGTGATGATGCTTCCTTGGGTCGAAAGTCCCAGAATGCACTGTACAGGAATCGACTTGGTGAGAACTCGGGGCTTGATGTCCCCTCACCGGAATACCCTCGGAATGTTTGGAGGGTGGCCAAGCACACCCATTTGGGTTTCGATAAGTTGAGTAATACTTTATGTAATGTGAATACCTAGGAATAATGATGAATGAAAATATTGTATATATGTATATGTATGAAACTTGGTAATGATTAACTATGGTATCCACGGAATATGATCATAATAAATCTCATAATTTGGATAATGATGAAAACTAACTAACCATGTAGGTTTAATGTATTAAGAATAAAACCTTAAGGTGAGTAATGGTTTTCCCTACTGAGCATGTTGTCGCTCATTCCCTGTTATGTTCATCTTTTCAGGACTCACTAACTATGAGGTGGCTACAAGAAAAATAGTTAGAAAAGCTATGTAGCTATATTACGTTAGAATTGCTTTGAATGCAAAGAATGATCTTCATGATCATGTAAGCATCCATTGTTACTTCTTGTGACTGTATTAAGATTTGTTGAGGGTTGAAATGATGATAATGACAGTTGTATATTATTAAAATTTAAGGTGCTACATTAAACTGTGGTTTATTTATTTGTTTATGTTTTTATTTTAATTTAAGAGTTTTTATTTAAGTCCAGGGAAAATTACTTGATGATTTATATTTATCATCTAATCTTTATTTTATTTAATAATAAAAATTGTTAACCCCCACTTAGGGGCGTTACAAACGTACATCCAACAAATATGAATTTAAATAAGACAACAATTAAGTACAAAAATAATAAACAAATTTTTTTATTGATAAAAATGCCTCCAAAAACATATTATATTTTTACTCCTTAGGTCATACATGTCTAACAATCTTCTATTTGCACTAAGTGAGTAAATATAAAAAATCTCGCATTCGCATAGCTTGTACATGCCTCTCGAAGACTCTCGTAGTTAGTGTCTTTGTGAATGGATTAGCTAGTTGTCCTCTGACATGATCTTGCATACAGCAACATGCTTGCCCTCTATGAAGTCCTTTATCATGTGATCGCTAGTGTTATCACAATATAGTAATACCGCCTTATTCATACTAGGAACTACCTCAAGATCCCCAAGGAACTTGTAGAGGTACACTGCTTCTTTCAAAGTATCACTAGCTGCCACATACTTGGCCTCCATCATTGAATCCAAAGTGCAATCTTGCTTGACACATCTTTAAACAATGGCACCGTCACCCAGAGTAAATGCAGAACTAGAAGTCGATCTTCTCAAGTTCAAATAAGATTGAAAATCCAAGTTAATATATCATAGAAGTGTTAAATCCTTACCTAAATACACAAGCATATACCCTCGAGTCCTTATTAGGTACTTGAAAATATGCTTGATCGCAACCCAATGGTTTGGTCCTAGATCCAACTAAAATCAACTTACTATCCTAGCCGCAAAGCAAATATCCGGTTGTGTGCAAAGCATAACATACATGAGACTACCCACTACCGAAACATAAGGCACATTCTTCGTCTATTCTCTTTCTTCCTCACACTTTGGAGAGTCTTTCTTAGAAAGAGTAATTCTAGACCTAGATGGTTACCCACCTTTCTTGGAATTCTACATTGCATACTTCTCGAGAATTTTGTCTATGTAGGCCACTTAAGATAAAGCTACTATTCCATTCTTCCTATCCCAAAAGATCTAGATATCTATAATATAATTAGCTTCTTCCAAGCCCTTCATGTCAAACTGATTGGTCAACCATAATTTGACCAATGACAATGACCCAACATCATTGTCAATAAGCAGTATGTCATTGTTTATAAACACATGGTCCGTCAACATTTTGTTCGAACCCATAAGTCTTGATCACTTGATAAATCTTACGTTCTAGGACCAGGAAGGCTGCTTAAGTTCATAAATTGACTCTAGCAGCGTACAAACCTTAGTCTTGATCCTTAGCCTTGAACCTCTCTGGATATTCCATATATATGGACTCATCAATATAGTCATTGAGAAAGGCTGTTTAAAGTGAATCGATTTGCCCAAACAGAATAATTAATCCAAAGATACAACATATATGATTGATTTGTGCAACTTCTCAAAGGCTTTCATTTCAAAGGCAAAAATTTAGAAAGACAATTGCGAGTCTTAAAAATCTTTTTGGTTACATGTCCCAAAATAATTAAGAAATGTTATGAAAATTAAGAAATATAGGGGTAAAGGTTCTTTATAGGCAAATGCTACAGTAGCTACAGTAGCTACAGTAGCGCAAGTATTAAGCATAACATCTTTCTAAGCCGTCATAGTGAGTAAATGGTGAGAAAGGATAATTAGCATCTGTGGTAACTAATACATCCTAATTAGATTGACATCAACTAATCATCCCGTCCCATACCGAGCCCCAACTCAATTTTATTAATAAAGAAAGAAATGTAAAAAAAGACGTAATGATGTTCAATTTAGAGGTCCAATGGCTACAAGTAAAAGACAGAAAAATCCCGGAAGAACAAAATGAATCGCTTGGATATAAGGATCCACTCGTCAAAAGCCTTTGTCAATGTCTTAAGAACAAAATCTCAAAGCATGTAAAAGTCTTTGTATTCATGACATCTACGGAAAAACTGGCTTCCGTCATTGTCAACGTTTTCTTTTTTTCTAAAGCAGATTCCTCTTACAATAACTCCTTGCTTTCCGTTAAGTTTATGTTGATTTTTCAAACTGATGATTTAAAAAAAGTTTAGTCATAATCAATTTTTTTTAATGGTGTAGCCTTTACAATATTTATTTTACATTATTAGCATGTGAGCATTTCATGTGGCAAACATTAGGTAAGGAATTGACTATAGATGGGATCCAGTAAATTAGCAATTTAGTTGGAATAAACATAGGTGGTGTTTGGTTTACCAGTTTAATTCAAAAAAAAATTTCAATTTAAACTAATTTTATTATAATATTATTTTTTTCACAAAACTTGCATTGACACAACGTTTTCTATTCAAACTCGGATAATCCAAACATCAAAATTGTAATTTCCAAAACTCCAGTTAGGAATTGTGTATTATTAGGTAATAAATTTTGTCGTTTTCAGTTTTTACTTCTACTTTTCACGGAAGAAAATGCCCATTAAACATGCGCAAGGAAAAGTAGTTGAATCTGAAATTAAATATCAAGAAGAGAAACGTTTCACCACCACAAATTCCTTATCTATATATTAAAGAAAAGTCATAGAGGAGATGGATAGTTTTCGCAGAGCAATTAAGGGGAAGACATAAGGGGCCCAGATCCTTAAATAAAGACAGAAACAACACAGCTCACATAAAGTCATTGGAAAGTAGAAACAAAACAAAGGGCAGATTCACTAGTAAATTACATGCGAAATAAAACAGAAATACAGATTTTAATTTGAAAATGAATATACTTAAATAAGTTGAAATTTAGAGTTTGAACAAAAAAATTATAACATATAAGAGAAAATGTGTGACGACCCTACCTACGCGGCCGTCACTTGACTTAAAACGTGATCGTAAACTTAAACATACTTATTAATAAAGTACAGAAATTTCGGAATAATTTTTTTTTAATAGATTCTTACTATCGAATCCTTAGCATGAAACCTTAGAGAGAATAATGATTATTTTTCAAACTTAGTAACAATGATTTCTTAAAGAGAATGAATTCTCAACATACAACTTTAAAAGATGTAATAATCATTTCTCGAAAACTTAATTTCGTAACTTAACAAAATACATAAATTTCTTAAACATGATAATAACGTAATAATAATTATTATGTTTTTAACTCAATTATAATTTATAAATCATGATACTTTACATAACTCATAAAATTTATTTCTTGAAGCATAACTATAATAATTTCCTTGAACTTTTCTTTTTAAACATAAAGATAATAATTTAGCAACTATTATTTAAAAGACATTTCTTAATTTAAATAAAACTATTTTCAAAACAACTTTAAATTAAATATGAGATAAAAACCTCATTTATATGTTCTTTAAAACTTTCTTAAAAATCATTATATATCTTCTTTATAATTTAACATCTTAAACATCATATATTAATATATTAAAAATTAATCTTTCTAGAATTTATCATAATAATTATTACTTGGGACTCGTTTATTTAAACCATCATAATAATAATAATATCTGTAGTATAATCATCTAGACTTTCATAAAAGTAATTTCTTAAAAACATATTCATAAAAATCGTTACTCATTTTAGCATAAAACTTATATAATCATTTTCTTATTATAAATGATCATATAATTTTCTCACTTGGAAAACTTTGCATATTTGTTGCATCAACATTCTTAAACTAGTAAAAACATAATTTCTTATAACTTAAACTTTTACGTTAAAATACTAATTCCTTAAAGCTTTTTCCTTTAAACTTTCGTAATCATTTCATAGAAACACATCTATAAAAATTTATTTCTTAACATAACGTAAAACTTTAATAATCATTTTTAATTCTAATTAAATTTATAACTTTCTTACTTAAAAGGTTCGTGTATTTGGTGTATTGTCTATTGCAACATTCTTAAACTTTAAAATCCTCTAAACGAAGATTGTGTAATTACAAGCTCGGTTTGTAAAGCATAATTATGTAAATTATTTACTTATTTATATGCACATATTTTCGAAAGGTGTAAACATACGAAATTTTGTAAAATAAAATATGCATAAATTCGTAATATAAAAATGCAAAAATATTACATTGCGTGAGCGGTATCCATTCCCATCTTCACCATTCGTCCGCTGCTCACCACTGCCCATCATGTGCCGCTGACAGGTTTTCTTACCTACAGCATGAACATTCTTATATGAGCTTTCGCTCAGCAAGTAGGAAATTAGTCTCGCAAAACATAAATAAAAACCATTTTTATAAAAATATGCATGAGCATTTTATGCTTGCTTATTAACTTGAATTATGCTTAATTATTTAAGCTTTCTCTTATCTTCTTACTTTGGGCCCGGTGATCATACCAATTGCACGCGAGTCTTGGAAAGTTAGGGTTCGCAAGGTCCCAACGACACCAAGATTTATTCTTTTCTTTAACATGGAACATCCCCGTGAGTCGAGAGGTTGGTACGACACCCTTAACTTGTCATATAAGTTTCACTTGCATTATTGTGTGTATGCAGTATGACTTATCACTACATGACATCACAATCTCATAATTCTTGAATCTTAAATAATAATCATGCTTGACTTAAAAGTGATCAAACAATATAATTTAAATATTGCATGCATCACACATTATTCATCACATCATCATCATGGCATTTCACATCATGTCATAACATAACATATCACATCATAACATATAACAGTGTAATAAATCACTGATCATGCATTTTCATAAATTTATGAAAATATTTAAAATTAATTTACTTTTAAAATTATTCATACTGTAGGCGAGATTCCTACTTACCTGGACTCCGAACTGAGCGGGTCCAGTTGCATCTCGTTGTATCTGTAGTTTGCGCAGCATCCTCAGCAGTGCTCCTCGAGCGGCCGTGGATGGCTAGGAAAGCTCCATGGAGATTTATTATTACTGAAAACATCATTCTGGACTTCTTTACTGTAGTCTGGGCCTCCTCGATCCGCGTGCAGTCGATACCGGATGATTTTTACTGGAGTGGAATTTGCTCGAA
The DNA here is from genome assembly GCA_946598075.1 of Artocarpus hirsutus. Taxonomy (NCBI): domain Eukaryota; kingdom Viridiplantae; phylum Streptophyta; class Magnoliopsida; order Rosales; family Moraceae; genus Artocarpus; species Artocarpus hirsutus. The sequence goes on from CAMOHE010047901.1 coordinate 23,017, forward strand.
CGGAGGTCACCATCGCGTTCAAAGCATCGAAACAAGTCGGGAGGAGGTCTCGGATCATCGATCGGAGGTCCGGATCACAAAAACCCAAGGTGGCGGTTGACCGGCCGTTGACTGAGGTTGACCGACGTTGACTGGCGTTGACCGACGTTGACCGGCGTTTACCAGACTCCGTTGGTGGCTGAGCTCGAGCCTACCCCCCCTAAATCGACCCTTCTGAGTCCAATGGCGGTGTCAATTTTGCCTAATTCTGCCTCTAACATAGCAGGTCGGAGCTCAAAGTTGACGGCAAAAATGGAGACTCCGATCTCCTACCTCCGGTGATGGGTTGGCCAAATTGGCTTAGGGCTTTCCTTCCCCGACATTCTCTGAGTGTTTCCATGCCATCAATTTGGTACAAAACCATCAGGGATGGGGAACCCGATCCTCCCACGACGGCGGCGACAAGCTTCGTTGTTTTCCGACGATCGGCAGCTCAACGGCAGAAATTGATCGAGGCAAATCATTCCACGGGAGGCTCTGGACATTTTCCCCCTTTCAATTTGGGGTGGAATAGCTGGAAACGGCTTCGTCGGTGCTTCACGCGGCGGCGACGGCGGACGGCTTCGATCTCTAGCCACCGGTGATGATTTGGAGCAATTGATTTGGGCATTTTACTCACCGACACCCTCTGAATTTTTTGGTCTGGGCGGTGTCAAACAACGACGCCAGCAACGGCAAGATCGGGTGGTGGCACGGGGGCGGAGATGAGGCAACTCTGTTGTTTTGCTATAGCTGAAATCGAGCTAGAAGGTTGGTGTCTTCTTGTTCCTCTCGTCATTATGAGTCCGTGGACACCAAGATCGTGCCAATCGGAGCTAGATGAAGGAGAAATCACGTCAGAAAGATTACGTTTTTTGCGGCTTCAACCGGCGCGTACGGGCTGCTCCGGTGACGTTTTGGGTGGCACGGCACACCATTGGAACCAGCTCAACGAGAGCTTTCCAATGGTATTGGGAGGTGTCGAAAATGGTGGCCGAATCTTGGACTGTGTTTGAGGAGAGAGAGAGTAGAGAGAGAGTGCGTGAGCAGCTTTGATTGGCTGATTTTTTTTTTTTTTTTTGGTCATCTATTTATAGACAACTTTGTATCTACACAGTCTAAACTGTGTTGTGTCATGCAGATCAAATTTGATCCGTAAACTTAAATTTTTTGTAAATATAATAATTGTACTTGTAAAAACTGTAACTTACTTGCACTTTGAAGACAATCACATAAATTTTCAATTCTCTTGTTGTATTATTGTGTTGCTAAAATATTCATTTTGACATAGAAATCATTTTCATAAATTTATCCATACTATATGGATTTTGTGATTTAATTTTGAAACAATAAACTTTGATACGTTTGTCTTCAAAATCAATGATTAACTATTTTCACAACTGTGTCTATATTTATACATGGGTATATGTATATGTAAGTATGTATTCTAAGAAAGATATTATGTATTTAAAACTTTACTCAATATAATTATTTATTTATTTTTAACTTTTAAAAACTTTAAAAAATGTGATTTAAAACATATATTTTCATTAAAACTTTTCATATTGTAAACTTCAAATTTTATTTTAAAAACAATAGTTGCAATTTTATAAAAGTTTTGTAAATTAAAT
>CAMOHE010047902.1:2123-57975 GCA_946598075.1 Artocarpus hirsutus
CGCGCTGTCATGCTATAACAAAAATGTTATCTTTTAGGAGTTTTTTTTTCCCTTTTTGGATGGGGACTTTAAAGATGTTTTGTAGGTGGTCTTTCTTTAAAAATAAAAAATAAAAAAAAAACTTTCTGCAAAAGCAAAAAAAAAAAAAAAAAAAAAAGGGAAAAGGAAAATAATATCCCTTATCCCTTGTTGCATGCTCATTATGGCAACCACTTTTATTCGTGACCTTTTTTTTAATTTTAATTTTCTATGCAATGTAGGGTAACTTCGTTAATATTAGAAATTCTAATGATTAGATTTTTATTAAATTCTGTTAGAATGACAAGATACTCTATCACCAGAATACAATTTTAACCCTAAGATTTTTGTTGAATTTTATTAAAATATTATAATTTATTAATATATATTCTCATAATATAATTTAGAAGGTAAAATCTGTCTATACTGTAGGAATATTTTTCATACCCTACAATGTAATTATTCTTGATGAGCTTCTCTATTTCCTTTTTTTTTTAAATGAGATTTTTTTGTTTGACATTTTAAAAATGGGACACGATCCATATAACATTTTCAATAAGTTCTAAGGTAGTAACTATGTTTTTTCTTCCGACAAGTAATGGTAGCTTGGTTAGTTGTATAAGTCCCTTCATCTTAACCACAGGTTGAGGGTTTAAGTCACCTTTAATCACACTCAAAAATATGTGACATTTTCCATTCCCTTATATATATATAAAAAAAAAAAAGAAACTATGTTTTTTCTTCCTATATATGCTCATTAATACGTTAACCATCTTTGTGAGAAACCTTGAGGTAGAAGAAACCAAGATTGAGCCGACCAACATTTGCAAGAGCTAATAATGATCACAACTACATAGATTGCGTGATAATAAGGATTAGTAAACGATCATTCTCCTTGCTTGTTAAAACATTCATCCTCGACAAATTAATATTTTCCCCTTTTTTAATCTGTTTCTTAGAGCTCTCAAAATAATTTGCACACAAACAGATGAAGTTAGTATTGTTTAGTAAAAATACACAACAATATTAATTTGGACAGACGCTAATGAAGTTTCGTCATCATTTTGGGAAGCTAAATTTTAGCTCTAATTTCTTTGTAGTAAAAATAAAAAATAAAAAAAATAAACAAACCCTTTATTTCCACTAATGGATATCCAGATGTTTTGAAAAATATTGTGCACACTGTTTATTAGTGAATATAATAATTTCCACGAGGACATTTGTAATAATTCATAGGAATCCCATAGTGCTCTACAAAAAATAAAAAATAAAAAGAAAAAGAAAGAAAGAAAGGAATCTCATGGTGGGACACCCATAGACAATTTTTTTCTAATATCAGGAAATAAGACATAAAATAAATATATAGCTCATAAAAAACTGTGAGCTCAAGAGACAAATGAGCGGGTAAGCACAACCAAAAAGTAAAACAACGACACTCACAAGGGGTTGGAATGAAAAAGAAATCTCTTTGATTCCTAAAATGCAAAATAATAGCCACCTTTTTAATAAAAAGAATATAATCTGTATATTTTAGGCGTCGAAGGCCAAACAAAAACCAGTCTTAAGTACTCCTAAACCAAAGTTTCTTTACAAAATAATAGTATTTAAGTAAAGTGACAAACAATGTCAATTCTCCTAAAACAAACCTATGGTCAACCTTTACTTCTAACTTAAGTAAGATCATTATAGTCAGTCTCCTGGCAATCCAATAAATTCTCCTTGTTGATATGTGACTAGGACTTTAATTTTGTCCCATTCCTTCTAATCCCCTTTTAGATATGATTTCAAAAGAGAGGAATTTTCTTCTTTCTGCTTCTTGTACAAAGACATGGCTCTCTACAAACAAAACAATAACAAATAGTTAGCAAATCTTGCAAGTGGCACATTAGGCCATGCAAAAATCATGTAATACATGTATAATTTTCTTTATGTAAATCAACTTGTTTACTGGAAATATACCTTAAAAACAGATTCATTTGGGCGAGGAAGTAGAGAACTTGGAAAAGAATTGGAAGGCAGAATTTTGGGTGGTCCATTGGCCTCCTCCTATCAATGAAAGAGATAGTGAATTTAATCATGATACATAATTGTTAATCAAAAAATAACATTAAACAAAACAAGTGCTTAAATCAAGATTAGGGCCTTTTTTTTTACATGATCATCTTTGTTAGTTCCAACATTGGGGTTCTCCTTCTTCAATGCTCTTTGGCACTTATCATAAGTTTCCGGTTTGGTAAGCTCTTTTGAAATATCAGCAATAGAAAGGTAATAAGCAGCCAAACCCCCATCATGATTATCATCATCATCATCGACGACGACATCCTTACGAACTTCATGCGTCGAGTCATCAGGAGGTGCCACGTGGCCAGCAGGCAACCGGGTAGGACCCACCTGGCCAAGGGGATCCTGGCACGTGGCACTTTTAGTGTGGTGATACTCACATTCATCTCTTTGCTTCTCTTTTCCATGTGATCTTCTCTCCCTCTCATCACTTGCTGTGTGCCCTTCTTTACCATGGCTTGCCTCTTTCCTATCCTCTGTGCTATTCGGTTCCGGACTTTGCGGACGTGGCAGAGTTGACGAGGCCTTATCAAGTGGTTTAGGAGGCGCCACGTGGCCGACAGGCAACTGGGTAGGCCCCACCTGTCCAAGGGGATTCTGCCACGTGGCACCTGTAGTATGAGTTCTGTGCTGACCCTCACATTTATCTCTTTGCTTCTCTTTTCCACGTGATCTTCTCTTCCTCTGATCAGCGTCACACTCTTTCTTTCTCTGTCCTTTGTCTCTCTCATCATCTTTCCCATAACTTCTCTCTCTATCAATGTACTTCTCATTTCTGTGTCTTGTATCAGTGGAGCGATGATCTTGGTGCTCATACTTGTGAACAGAGCTATATGATCTGCTCTTACTATCCTCTGTGCTCCTCGGTTCCGGCCTTCCCGGCGGTGTATCTTGTTCCGGCACAACAGCCGCGGACTTTAAACGAGGAAGACGAGGAGCATCAATTACGGAATCTGAACAAGCAGGACGAGGTTCTGCAACAACTACGGAATTTAAACGAACAGGACGAGGTTCTGCAACGATTATGCGTTTTAAAATTCATAGGACAATCTTGCAAAAGAACTCATCAAAGTGCTAAAATAAAGTTTAAAAGAAAAAAGAGAAAGAGAGAGAAAAAAATAATGTTCTTTTTATTATTATCACTACTAAATATTTGTAAAAATTCTCTAAATTTGAATAAAGAAAATAGTAAGAAAAGGAAAAGAAAAAGAAAAAGAAAATAGTCCTCTTTCTTTCTGTCATTGCTACTAACTCGTCTCCAAGGGCAAAAGGGAACAACAAGGAAAAAATAAACAGAGAAACATTTCTCCGAGAATTCGACTTCACTATATTTCTATGACCAATCTCAAATCAGAATCTTACTAGGAACCAGATAAAAGAATCATGGCTAATTATTTAACGCAAAGAAAACAAAGAATTCGGCAACATTTTACCGTTGTTTTTTACTCTTCTTGGAGGAGGAGGAGGAGGAGGAGGAGGAGCGGCAACAACAGCATCTTTCTCCATTGAGTTTGGAGGTCGATGACGACGAACTTCGAGTACTTGGAAGGGAATACGACGCCTTCTGTTTCTTCTGCGGCTTTTCGGCATTGTAACTAGCTAGCGTTGTTCGCTCACTGACCAATGCAAGATTTGAGTTCTTGGCTGGGTAATCTGATGATCAGATTACTTTAGAAGGAGAGAGAACAGAGGGAAAAAGAATGGATTTTTGATAATGGCGTGAAATTGTATCAACTATCTACCTGAGAATTAGTTATTACAGTTGTTTGCTTTGTTCATGTTTTTTGTTTCTTTGTTTTTTTTTCTCAAGTACCGTTAATAGCTTTTCCCGCAAGAATCCGGGTCGGGAAGAGTAGCTTAAAAGATTTGGACTTTGAATGACAGGCCTAATCCAATGGCTTAGGCCGAGTTTAAAAGGATCAAAAGTCCAGCCCCATGTAATCCAATTTTTTAAATATTTTACTTGCATATTTATTTATTTATGGGTTGATGAGACATATGGTTTTTTTTTATTTGTAGAATTAAAATATGTCTACAGTTCATAAATATTCTTTATATGTCTCAATACATATGTTTAAAGACATTAATGACCATAATAATTATTTCTAATTTATTTTTTTAGAATAACTATAATATATATATTTAAGATTTTAAGCGGATTATGATATCATTATATTTAAAAAAATCTCTAAAATTAGGGAGTTTATTACTTAAATTTAAATTGGTATCTAAAATAATAATTTTAAAATTCCCTAAAAAAGTGAAATTTTTTTATCGACGAGTTAGATTTATTGACAAATTAGAATAAGAGTGTTGTAATTAAATAAATGACATAGTTTTACTAACAAATCGAAATTAGAGTGTTGTAATTAAATTAATGACATAGTATTATTTCATCTTTTTATGTGTCTTACTGGTTATATAATTGATATATCATTAAGTTAATAATATGTAATGATAATGATATGTAATGACATTTATTTCTTGAGACTTCAAGTGAATGATATTTCTTTTTTTTTTTTTTGTGATATGTAATTAAATTAATGATATAGTATTTATTAAATTTTTTGTATACCTTATAGGTTATATAATTGTTATATCATTAAGTTAATGATACATAATGATAACGATACTCAATGATATTTATTTCATTTTTTTAAAACTTCAAGTGATAATGATAATGCATCAATGTAATATGTTAAAATAAGAAATATACGCGTATATTTTTCCTTAATTTAACTATTTAAAAAATAAGAAAATATATTATAAAAATTTAAATACATGATAATATTTAGTTAGAGAGTGTTTTATGGTTTTCAATATATAAAACTTTAAAAAAGGGACATATAAGTGATATTTGTATAACAAAGACGGATATTAATTTACTCCTTAAAAAATAGACAAATGGTGTAATTTTTACTTTAACTTTATATTTATTTTAAGAGTTAGCATCTAAATATCGTATACTTCCTGCTTTGGTTTGATGAAAAATAGTTATTGAGAAAATTAAGGTGTGTTTGTTTCGTGGTTCGAATCAAGTTAATTATTTTGTTACAGTATTTTCTCTCACAAAAATTTAAATTTCATTCAAATCTTTTATTCAAATCTACAAACCAAATAGGCTCTTAAGTCACATGTCATAATTTTATATATCTTTGGATTAATGCCGTAACTTTTTTTTTTTGTGATTTCTAAATTTTATGAAACTGTCAATACATTTTTTATAATCTATGATTATAATTTGATCTAACAATTAAAATTCATCTCATGTTGATTTTTTTTTTTTCAATAATCTGTAACAGATTTTTTCCTGTGTCTTTTTTTAAATTATCAATAGGATTTTTTTATGCAATATTGTAAAATGCCACCATCAAAGAACCGTGGTTTTCTTCTTCTCTCTCTGAAATGGTTTAAGTAGAAAGCTTGAAGTCATCGAGGCCACGAAAATCACAAAAGGAGAAGTATGAAGCAGAGGACCAAAATAGTCTGCACATAGATAAGACATCCAACAAAAAACCCTCTTTGTGGCCAGAATTATTAGAAGAGAGAGAAAGAGGAAAGTCTTTTTCCCTCTTTCCTCACTCCACCACTTGCTGCTGTATAACGATGGCTTCTTCTAACATCACTCTCCCAAGCTTTAAGTCCTATTTCCTCACCGGAAAACACCTCTCTAGTCGCCCCATCAGACCCAATTTCACAACTTACAAACCTCGATCTCCACAAAGCCTAAGACCATGTGCGAAATTCAACCTCTTCGAGATCTTGGGAGGCAGAGGACTCTGCAATGGCGAAGAGGGTCTACAACAAGAGCTGAAAAGAAGTGTCGAAGAGCGAGCATCGGAAGAGCTGGAAAAACCCAACAGTCCTGCAATACCGACGGTCGAGAGCGTCCCGGAAGAGGGGTTTGAGAAGGAGTTGATGGGGCTAACAGGAGGATTTCCTGGTGGCGAGAAGGGTTTGAAGTTGTTCATTGAGAAAAACCCACCCCCAGAAAAGCCATCATCTGCTGGAAAGGCAACACTAGCATTGAACTTAAAGAAGCCGAAAGCGCCTGAATTGCCATTGTTGCTGCCTGGTATGATTGCTATTGTGAGTAATCCAAATAGTCCATACTACATGTACTGTGGAATTGTTCAGAGGATCACTGATGGAAAAGCTGGGGTTCTTTTTGAGGGAGGAAACTGGGATCGGTTAATCACTTTCCGCATCGACGAGCTCCAACGCAGAGAGAGGGGCCCTCCGGGGAAAAACCCCCAGTCTGCTGTTCTGGAACCTATGATCCAAAAGGATTCTGAATGATTCCTGTTTTAGTTCTATGACAAGCATGTATATTTTGTTCTGAATGTGCAGTTTTGAGATTTCTATATTAGATGGCATTGTGAAGATCCCAAAGTGCAATAAAGCTCTCAACAAAGCTTATTAGGTACAAGAGCAAGAGAATAACAAGGGTTCAGAACGACATTCAGTATCACATCTTTCTGTAAGTTGTCTGTCTTAAATTTCAGTTGTCAATTGTTATAAAAAAAAAAATGAACTCTAAAAAAAATGACGAGTCTGAAAAAAATGGTTATTTAATTGCCAGACATAGCACCCTTGAAACTCCTTTGAAACATCAAATGCAGCCACCCAACTGCCAAAAGAAAGTGAAAAAAATAAGAAAATGAAGACTTTAAATCAAGAAATTCAAGCACAAGAAACTTATTATCACTTCAAAATCACAATTAACAGTAGCGCACATGCAAAGTCCAAAAGTTGTAGAAAAACATACACGTATTACAATTGAAAAAAAAAAGGGATCCGGAAAAAATGTGAGTTACTGGGAAGGATCAATTGCAAATCCTTGTGTCCTCTACACTAGTACTAACATTGCCCCACCATGCATTTGCGACATAAAAATGGAAGAAAATATGCAATTGTTCTCCATATGCTTAGATGCAGAGGGCTTCTATTTGTTTGGTTATGAATTTTTTGTTGGAATAATGAGCGTTTCATGAACATCTAATGGGTATAAGCCTAAAATCAGCATCCGCCATAATATTGAGTCTTCATCAAGTTCATTCTTTTTATGATCATTTGTAAATAGACCACAATAAGGAGGCTGCACATCAAGGATAAATTTTACAAAGTTGCAAGGAGGATTTACGTACCAGAATAGCCTCAATCTCCTTGTTGGAAATCGGAGTTCGTTTAGGCTGGAGAGAAGCTTTCCCTCCCACAGTTGTTGGTCCCTTTAAAGTTGAGAAGAATGCTTGAGTATCATAGTCATCTTTGGCCGGTGCTTGGATCTTAGATGCGGAACCTGAAAATTGAATTTCTCAATAGCTGGATATACCTAGAAAAGCTAACCAAGTGCCCCTTGTGGGATCAAAGAAGTGAGAAGTGCAACGTACCATTTGTTAAACGCTGGCATTAGAAAGGTGCAACACCAAAAAATTTTAGCTAGCCCACGTTTAATAAATGTCATATCATATTTCTCATTTCTATATCGTGGTGAAGTGTTAGGAACTTGGTAGTTAATTAGCTGGTTATGTGGTTTATTAATTGTTGCTACTGGTTAGTAGTCTCTAAGCAGTTAGTTAGAAGGAAGTTAGCTGGAATTAGTTGTATAAATAGGGGGTTTAGTGGCCTATGATGGAGGATGGTCCGCTTTGGTGAGAGTTTGGGGAAAGCCTTTGGAGAGTTGCAGCCTCTCGAATGCTGCTATCTTTGCATTCACTTCTGTTTCAGTTAATGAAATTACGTCTTTCTTTTATTACTTGTCATTTCTACCACTGAAATGGCTAGGTTCCTATCGCAGAGCCACATTGAATTTTTGAAATTTGAATATTAACCCATAAAATTTATCAAAATTTTTAGTTATGCCCGTGATTTGCAAACAAACAAACAAACAAATAATGTGACCCCTAAATACTTGAAATATGTTAATTGTGCCTCCATTTTACTTAAAAAAAAAAAAAGAATATATAAATGTGCTTGCACTAGGTAATTAAAATATATAACACTATCCCTAACTTTTTACCTCTAACTTTTTCTATAATGCCGCCAGTGTAACCGCGGCAGAGCCGCATGCTATTGAGTTGGGGTACCTGCCCCTACTCAATGTTAAAATATGATTTTACCCTATAAAACTTCTACAAATGTTAGTTACACTTTTTTTTTTTTTTTGTAAGAAACCCGTTTGGTAGTGTTTTTAAAATAGGTGAAAATGGTTTTGTTTTAAAAAATGAAAATTTTTAACAAGTTATGCTAAGAGTGTTTTTGAAATTTTTGCTTTAAAAAACATACAAAAATATTTCTAAAAACTTTCAAAACAATACCACACAAGGTTGCCCTAACTAAAATAAATTGCTATCTCATTTTACAAGAAAAATCACAATTGTGCCTCCACTTCTATATGCAATGAAATAGTTCCTCTAATTATTTATAGTGTTCTCACAAAAAAAAACCATGGCTTCGCGGCTCCGCCACTGCTGCTACATATGCTAGGGGGAAGTAAAGGACCATAGCAAAACCTATAAACACTGAATGCTTTACAATCAAGTTTAACCAGGAATTGTCTACATATCAAAATCCCAAAAGAAAAAAAAAAAAAAAAAACCATGACTTTACATCAGAAATGACATTATGTGAACGAAAATTCGCTCTGCAATAAAAACGCAATTCTAAGTTTGGCCAATTCGAACAAAATCAATCCAACATCAATGGACTTGACCAAATTAAATTACAACCGTTTTCGTGTAACAAACCTAAGAAAAGGTTGAAGATGTAAATAAAGCAAGAATCTTTATTAAATTCAAAAACAAAAGATTGATTGAGGGAAAATAATTTCAATTTTACAAAAGAGGATTTTATAGGTTAAAAATGGGCGAAATATCAGGGGCTGGTTTTGGATGTCTTTTAGGAAATTTGATGGGTGGGATTCTCTTCATCGCTTGAGCAGCTCCCCAACCTATCTCTCTCTCTCTCTCTCTCTCTCTCTCTGTCGCTGACGTCTGACGGCGATGTCACCGTCTCGGAGATTTGATAACGTCGTTCAAGGGAATAAAAAAGTGGTGATGCATAAATAAAGAAATGAATAAAAACGTCATGTCGTTTGCTATAAGTTGGAAGCTGAAAACTCCAAAAATTGGGCCGAGAAATCTTCCGAAAAGGCCCACTTATAACAAAACAGGCTTTGGTAAACTATTATGGGTTAATGTGACAAATGGCTCAATTACGTTTATTGAATTAAAATATGACTCTAATTTATAAAAATTTTACAAATGTCTCATAATGATATTCTTATAATTATTTATATGTAATTATATAGTATAATATGTAATATCATTAAGATAATTACTATATCATTAAAGACATTTTTAAGATATTTTAAATATTATGTTAGATTTTAATCTTATAACAATAATTTAGACATACATTGTAATTTTTTCAACTATTATAGCATCGAGAACCCACTTTATAAAACAAGCTCAGCAAATTAGCGTATTTATCGGTTGGTGACGGCGCCAGTAAATCCCTGCATTTACCAATCCATAACGATTCCAACATCATTTCGTTAAGTCTGTGTATTTATTGATAAGTACGTGAGTAAACCCTATATTTACTGGTTGATGATATCACCAGCTTCATTCCCACAAATACATGTGCTTTGAAAATTGTATTTTGGGGCGAGGGAGGGGGGAGGAAGAGGTAAAGAGAAAGAAAAAGTTATATCTTTATTTTTTAATGTGATGTAAACTTAATATATCAAGCTATATTGTTTACTACACTTTTTAAAACATTATGTAATTGTTTACTAACCAATACCCATAATATGCTCTTTCCCTCTAAAAAGAAATTTCGAGTAACAACTTGTAGTAAAAAGTTTACTTTTCACCCGTGTCATAAAAACAAGTCGGATCACAATACATGTATGTATAGTATGTTGAATTTTTTTATACATACATGTTAAATTTTAAAGACTTTAGGTTTTTTTTCCTTAATTTCTTATTCTTTTCAGAGTTTAGTATAATTATCAAGCAAAAAGAAAACAAATAGTGGGGGAGGGAGCTCGATGGAGGAGGGGAGATGAGGAGGCGGTGACGCAGTGGCTGTAGTTCAGTTGAGACTAAAGTGTTTTTATATTTTTAATTAGAGGGTTTCCTTTTAAGTAAATTGCTAAATTGGTCTCTGTATTATATATGAAGTTGCTATGGTCCTTATTTGTTTTTGGAGATATAAAACTTAAAAAACAAGAATCTCCACTTCATATGTAACTTGGGGACTAATTTAGCAATTTGCTCTTTGAAGAAAAGAGGCATGTCGTTTAAGAACAAAGCCACAAATCGCTCGCTCTTTGTTGCAGGCAGGCAATTCCATGGTTTGGTGATTTGCTAACGTGACACACGATTTTGCCCAGATTGGGGGTGGTTTCACGATCTTTTTATGCATCCATAAGGACTACTCATCTCTCTCTTTTTGTCTAACATTCTCTATGTAGATGTCGAACGACAAATGAACAATCACAAAGATTACTTTTTAAGGTGTTTGAAACAACGATTGAAACTATCAGTTATAATTTTGAACATTGTAAAACTCTCTTATGTTACAGTATAAAAAAAAAATTACTGTTGTATAAAACTTTCACATGCTACAATTCTCAAACTAAGATTGTTGGTTTCAATCGTTCTTTCAAGTGGCCTATTACCATTACTCAATGCAGGTACAAGCAGAATTACAGCCCTATGACTAGGGCAACCTGCCACATTTAAATCTTGAGAAATCAACTTTTATTTCTAACTTTGGTATAAAACTTCATTTACTTTTGCATTTTATAATAAATATTTATATCTCATCCACATATATATATATATATATATATGCCTATTTGGGAGGGCTTTTTAAAATTTACATTTAGTTTTTAGTCCAAGTGGCCTATTAGCATTGCTCGATGCAGGTACAAGCAGAGCTACAGCCCTATGACTAGGGCAACCTGCCACATTTAAATCTTGAGAAATCGACTTTTATTTCTAACTTTGGTATAAAACTTCATTTACTTTTGCAATTTACGATAAATATTTATATCTCATCCACACACACACATATATATATATATATATATATATGCCTGTTTGAGAGGACTTTTTAAAAGCTACATTTAGTTTTTTTGAGTCCAAAAAGTGTTTTTAAAAGTATTTGAATGAACTATTAGAAACGCTTTTATTCCCTAAAAATACTTTCTATCAAAGTCATAAAATGTGACTTCTTAAAAAACACTTCCAAAATAAACATTAAAAATTATACCAAAGTATTAATAATATTTTATAAGCTTAAATTATAATATTTTTATAACTTTAAAGAAAAATTAAAACTATTTTGACCCATTAGAGATCTTTTAAAAATATAGTTCTAAATATTTACTGAAAAACTACAGCTTTTGCTTCTTCTTCTATTGACTAAAACCACAAACAAAAGTTATGCCAAACAGGCCCATAAACAAGAGTGAAAAAAAAAAAAAAAATTCCCAAAATACCATAATAACAGCATGATAGTGGCCTCCAAACATGTGAACAAGTCTGTTTGTTTTGATTGAATTTGTGCAAGAAGTATTATAATATGCAATGTGATGGCTCTCCAAAGAATCGATTTTTGAAGAACAAATTAAGTTTCCCCGTAGTGTTTTGATTGTGCTCTTCAATTATTTATCACCATCAAGCGTCCTATTAGGGGTCTTCACTTGATCAAATGAAAAATTTAGTGAAGACTCCAAAAGAAGTAAACCAACCTATCAGAGCCCTAGTATGATGCAACTAGACATAATATTAACGGGTTTTAGCACTACTTAGAACTTATTTCAGGTTAGCAATTTGTCTTTTAATTTTTAATTTTAACAATATACACCTTAAATGTACATATTTATAGTAAATCACCATCCATTAATAGCGATATTAGTTTTTTTATATATATTGAAATTAACATACGATTTCCACATACGTTGTAAATAAAAATACGAAAGATTTTTTTTATGAATGTTGGCCCAAATTTATATCTAAAACTAAATTATTTCAAAATTTTTTATTTAAAAAAACTTGATTAAAGATAATAATCACAATAACTATGGGTTAAAATACATAGAAATGACCATTCATGTTATTAATCAACTATTCACTTGTAAATTATATGTGATCAATTCAGTCAAAAACTAAATATCATAATCAATGGGCAGTAATTGACTACAAATTTATAAGTTTAAGAGACAACTTGTTAAAATTAAACGTTTAAAAGGACAAATTATAAATATGTGAAAGGTTCAGGGGTAAAAGTATAAAATTGAATACCCTCACAACTAGATGATAGTAACACATTGATAAAATTAAGGCCCCGTTATCAACAGCAGGATTACCAATTCTTTCATTTATTTATTTATTTATTTTTAAAAAAATATTAAGGATGCTACAATAGAAAGATAATATGCCAAAATAACGTTTATATCTTAAGCTAAAATAATTACAAAAGTAAATAATTTAAGGGTTTTAATATCTTTTGGAACCTTGATCTTCATTAATGACCTTCTTGACCACGTCAAGTTCAGTCTCTCTTCAAAATCGCGTTATCAATCCAAGCCGCGTAATAAGACTGACTAATTAGTGGGAGACTCCATTAAGTCACATATTTTCTTTCGTATTCCAAACTGAGGAAATTTACTACTGTCTTTCAATGTCTTAGTCTTGGTATTAGTTACCATTTTTCTTACTAACCATTATTAATCAAAATTTACCACTACTTTCATACCTCACAAGTTTGATCAGATTATTACACAATTGCCTAAGCTGAAATTGTCAAATGATTTTAATAAGACGGCGGAAGACTCGGTCGGATAATAAAGAAGTTTTAATCGTTAAATCATATCAAAATAATTTTGGTTAAAAAAACAAGATATTGTATTGCAATTTGATAAACATCTATTAATGGTTAAAAATTGTACTCTATCTCCACTATAAAATTCTAAGAAGAAGATTTAGTGTTTGGAAGGTGCTGGGAACCAGCGGTGAGAACTATTTTTACTGTAGCATGTGAGAGTTTTACACTGTAGTAATTTTTTTTTATTGTTATTATAACATGTGAGAACTTTATACTATTTATAACTGATTTTTTGGTAAAAACTACGATTTTTATCACTTTATCAAACACCCACTGAGTTTGAAACGTTCAAATGATTTTTTCATGATACAACATGCTTGAGAAAAAAGTGAATACTTTTCTTCAATTAATGGACATCACACTTATCAACATGCGATGGAACTTGTAGCCAATAAATCCAAACTATACAAAGACTAAAATGAGCATTGACCCTTTCAAAACTTCATTTCTGCTCTTGTTATACTATGGCCCACCTTGTGCTTACGTTTCAGGGTACCATTGGACTGACTGTCAATCAATTGCAGATGGTCTAGAAGACAGGCATAGGCTGGCCCATACCGTGGGGTTGACGCTGTGGATATGATAGAGCAAATACCACCTCTTCAATTTTTTTAACAAAAAATGAATAAGACAATTCCAATAGATACTGAAAAATACACTTTACATAAATAGATATTTGTTTTTTTAGTTATCATATCTGCATAAAAAAATAATTTTAAGCAGACGTTTTCCTATCAAGAAAGACCGAAAATAATAAGCGCACTAAAATATTAGGCATCGTGTTACATAGAAGTGAGCCCAACTTACATTATTATTGGGTCCCTTTGATCCATAAATTTGAATAAAAAATTTAAATAAAAATTTAAATTTTTGTAAGAAAAATACTGTAGTAAAATGATTCGAACCGTGATTCAAACCACGAAACAAACGGACACTTAGTGTATCAATTCTCATAATTACCACCAAGTATTTGTCCTCGTTACAGATAATACCATTGAGAAATGCCTCATTCTTGGTGAAAATAACACCGGAACATGGTCTATATGTGTAATTTTGCCGTGGCATTGGGGAACGTTTCTTGGTGAAAATGACACCAGAATTATATATTTATATATATATATATATATATAATTTTTATGGCAAGATACACACTATGGTAGCCAGTCTAGTCAAGATTTCCCCAAGGGTAAAAGTCAGATATTTACTCCTCATTAAAAACTTATGTTCCCTTTATATTTCTCTTACTGTTTTTCATCTATAAATACATAACCATCCTGGCTTTATGCATCATATCCCACAACCAAGTTTTACTCATCCTCTTCTCAACTCTTCCAATTCATTTCTTTCTCCTCCTCTATCGAAAAAAAATGTTGAACTCTTTTGTAACTTTCTTCAACAATATTTCACTAGATGGAAAAGTACAGGAACACAAGAAATCCAATGCCAAAAGCATCATATATAGAGATGAATTGAGCAAGAATAGGCACACAAAAAAGAAGCCAAGTAAGAAGAATGATTCTCTTGAGTATTCAGAGCCCTTGATCAAGAAAGAATCAGAAGTGAAAGTCTCTAAGTCTAGTAGTAGTGCTAGACCAAAAGGAGCAGAAGGTCAAGAGAGAGGAGTTATTAGAGTCAAGGTCATGATGACAAAGCAAGAAGCAAATCGCCTCTTGTCCCGGTGCAAAGACGGAGGAGTCCTCGAGTTCAAGGACGTCGCTCGTGAGCTCGTGCAGATTCCGGCGAATCGTGTTGCGGTGCTCACTCCTCCAAGCACTAGTTGCAGCGGCAGTACTTTGCTTAAGACCATTCCTGAAGAGTTTGAGTCTTAATATTTTGGTCTCAATGGCTAGTAACTAGGATTAGCTCCTATTAGTGATGCTTAAGTTTCAGGTGAAATTTTGTTTGAATTTAGGGGGGCTCATGTAGTGCTAGTTTTCGCTGCAGCTTTTTGCTCTATATTTTTAGCTGACAAAGATTTGTTGTCGTTTGTATATGAGCTTGGTCTTGAATTTAAGTAGGAAGATATTTTATAAAACCTCTGTTTTTGTTGCTTTATGTTATACATAAACTAGGCACACTTTTTTTTTTTGTGAGGAATTGAAAATGGATGGAAATGATTTTGTTTTAAAAAAGGAGAATTTTTGAGAATTGCGTTGGAAGTGTTTTAAAAATTTTTATCTTGAAAAATTTTTAACAACTCTCAAAACAATACTAAACTGTATGAATTCGAAAATTTTGTTGTCCTTCCTTCAAAAACTTTAACAGGTGTAATTTTGTCACTGTTTTACAATACTAAGCATATACTGGGAAGTCTGTAATCCTTTGAGGTTACCACCAATAGGAATTTTTATGTAGAATGACACCAAAAACTGCAGAAATATGGCAGAATTCATCTTCTGCCAAATATGACCCAAACGGGCCTTTGTTTCAAATATATATGGTCCCTTTTGGAGCCTTTTTTCAATGAATTTTGTGCCTCAAACTTTTCACTTCTTCAACTTCAACTAGATGTCCAAAGCCTGATACTGATTAGATTATAAAGTCAGTTTTTTTTCCCCTATCCTTCCTTAACTATTTTTCTTGTCCAAAAAACCAACTTCCAATGTCATAATTCTCAAGTTAGAGTCTCAGAATCTAATAAATACTAACAGTATCTTTGTGCAAAAATTCAAGCCCAAAAAAAAGGAAAACTTCTAGTGCACAAAGGACCCAGATCCATTCAAATGTCAACATGTTAGAAAGATAAGCAGGATAAGCACTAAAAAAACAGACCACTAATCCCACTTGCTCTCCTTCTAACCAATTTAACATAAGCCTCTCCTTTAGAAACAGAAAAGTGTTATTTTACAACCTCAGCCTAATCTGCAAATATTGTGTCGTTTTTTGTCTTTAGATTTTTTTTTTTTTTTCATCATAGTAAATTTCTACAATAGTTGAAAGTGATGGTTAAAAATAAAAATAACTTTCACGTTAAAAATAAACCACTATAAACTTTATGTTTATTTTTTGCTTATATTCCTTTTGTGGTTTTTTTTTTTTTTTTTTTGAAGGGGGTAATTTCCATTAACACTAAGAAAAATACATAGTCATACTCAAACAACTACTTAGGTTGGAACTTAAGACAAAGACTGAAATTAGGTATTGAGACTAAGAAGGAACAAGCCTGCTTAATACAAATAAAAGAGCTCATCCAAAGCTTATTTCTAGAACTCACAACGGTCAACGGGAGAGAACCGACGACCAAAGCCAAACCCTTCTCAATGAGGGTACTCACGATAAGGATTAGACTAAAATCTAGCCTGATTTCTAATCATCTTTCGTCATTAATAGACAGAAAAAACATAACTAAACTTAAAGAAGAAGAGTCCACCACCGTTATTACACATAAGCCAGAACTATAAAAAAGCCAAAATACAAATAAACATAATACACATAAACATAAAAATATAGAGGTAAAACTATGACGGAGAGTCGGCTTCCGTGCTACAACTGTCGTCTTTTCCACCTTTGATTGGTTGTGAGTAGTTTCGATCACCGGCAATTTCTTCCTTTGGTTGTCGGTGTCTTTAAATCCGGACTCAAAACCAGTGCAACAGAACCTAGAAGCCCAAAACTCACCGTCATTCGGATTCATAACCCTTTTTCCCAAACTCTTGTCGGACCTGACCCACCTCTAGCCCTTTCCTCCTCTCGTCGGATAGCTCTTTGCCTTTTTTGCTCTCTCGGCTGTATTTTGACACCGATCGAATCTTCCTTTCGCTGCTCGGCCCTTCCTCTGCTTAGTTCCCACAATCACAGCCAAAGATAGTCGTCCAACTTTGTACCTGACCATCCAGCTCCTGGATTTCGTCAGGGTCCTCCACAATGAACTCCACCCAACCATGCTAGCACTGAAATCGATCGGTTCCACCTCCAATCTGCTGCTACAGATTGACAACCTTCCTCCATCTCCATTTCTCTCTACTCTCGCCCCTAACATGACCTACCTCCCCCCTTATGGTTCCAAGACCTAGCTGCCATCCAAGAGGTGGCATTAGCCTTTAGCTCAAAAGGAAAGCGAACGGCACCACTCTCTATTGTAGAAAACCCTCTAAATAGTAAAACCTTAGCAGAGCAAAGTCCTTTTTTTCTTTTTGTGTTTTCCTTTTATGCTTTTATTTACCCTTGGTAATAGAATTAGTGCTTTTAGTATGCAACATTAAGTTGAATGAAAAATCTAGTTAGACCATTAAAATTTATGTTGTTTGTGTAGAGTGGAACTCAACGATAAAAAATTTTGATAGATTATCTAATACGTCTATGCTTTTTAATCCAACTTTGGAAAAGGAAGAGACCAATTTCTTCGAAGATTGACTCCAAAACTTGACCTTAATCGTATGAATTAAGAACTCTAGTGACCAGTATTTTATTATTTTTATTTAGTCACGGGATAAAGTGAATCCAATATTGTTAATTACACGTTTGTGAGGGCACACATAGTATCAACGGTCACAGGCTAGTATAATGTTTTCAACGCGCAAATCTTGGTGCTTAATTCAAGTTTTGGGGCCCACAATTACCGAGTTTGATTTGATTTGTCGATTTTGATTAATGAAACTAACTATGGTGTGTAGTGAGCTTTGTATCGGTTATGAAGGTTGAATTCTGTTAATTGTTACAAGCTTAACCACTTTTGATACAAATTGAAAGTGAAAAAGTGGAATAAATTATAAAATATTTTGCATTCTAGGGCATTCAAGGACATATTTATACCACTTTAGGGAGATCTATACTTATCATTTTGTAAAAGCAATTAATTTTGTACTTGAGAATGAAGAAAATTATCAAATTTAAACCTTGGGCCATTTCAGAATCATATAAAGAAAAAAAAAAGACAATTTAATTGAGCTTAATGAAAACCAGATGGTTTAAAATTGTATCCATATATCTCAAGAGTCTCTCAACAACTTAAGGGGCTCTCCATTTGAGGAAAAAACTTAATTACAAATAAAACCCTCAACATAAAATGAAAAAAACTACAAAGATTAAACAATGAAATGGGGGGGAAAAGGGCTTAAGAAAAAGAGAAAAGTGGAGTGAAATTCACATAAGACTCATCTATCCATCTAAACTACTTCAGGGCACTCCAAGATACTCTCCAAAGAAGGCTTCCAACTGCCCTCAACTAATTTGCTTCTTCCCCTTTCAATCTCTCCCAAAACATCTTCTAAGCTCTTCCCTCCTTTGTTTTTGAGTTGAACCATCAGCCACTCTAGCTCTTCTTTTGTCACCACAATCTTTACCCTTAACTTGCCTCTTTCTCCCAAGCTGCTTTCCTTCACAAACCCACTTTGGATTTCTGTTTCATCTCGCTGACTCTGATCGTGATCTTCTTGCTTTTGTTCGTGATCATGCATTTCCTTTGCTTGTTGTCTCTGAATGCAATTTCCCATGGTTGTACAGAAGTGGATTCTAAAAGTGTTTAGCTAGTGCAATGACAGGCAGGGGAGAAAGTGAATAAGGGTATTTATAGGTGATTAATTTAATATAATTTTTTAATGATAGTAACCAAACAAAGACTACGTAGACCTACTTCATTTATGAGGGTTGATTACTCTTTTTCTATTTTTTTTGGGAGAAATCTATTCTTTAATATATATATATATATATATTTAAAATCCTACCATGATATATTTTCATCAAATTCTATCAAATTGTCATATTTTTTTTAATTTGGTATTATTTTAATAACGACGAAACGGCTAGTATCTTGTCAATAGTTTTTTTTATTCGATCACAAAATGATCCTCTTTTTCTCAGTGACAATTTGGAATTCTTTCTTTATTGCCCGTGACTTCTACTTCTATTTCTTCTTCTTTTTTTTTTTTTAAAGAAAGGTTGGGCCCTGTCCCCAGCTACATGTTTCATGCATATATTAATACAGCTAGCAATCATAAATCTTATAAATACCTTTTTTAGCTAATCTACAAAAAGACCATTGTCTTTTCCTAGATATAGTGTTGTGGAAGGGGAGAAAATCCTCGCCAGATTTCGAGAGCAGTCCAAGATTTTGTTTGGAATCGAATATTTCTTGGCTGATGATAGAGACAATTAACTTTAAGTTCCTTTAGTGACCCTTTTGAAAATTTTACTCGACAAAGTTGAATTAGAATTACCCTTTGATTAAACAAACCAAAAGTTTCAGTTAATCACGGCCTCAACAGTTCTAGAGAACATCTCCTTTGAAAAATAGAGAACATCACTATCAACTTATCCTAACGATAGTTTTTTTGATGTATATGATTTTCGTGTTATGATTAGTAGAGATGAAGTGTGAAATAATAAAGACGTTTAAAAACTCAGTTGAAATTATATAATCATATTTTTTCTCGTAAGACTAAATAAAGAATTGGTTAGAATTACATTTTGTAATTCCAACCATGTTCTAAAATACCTTAAAAGATCTAAACTACATTTTCTACAAAATAATTGTTTTAGTGGTAAGTCTTGTTAACGGTTCTGTGGTGTAGTGGTCTCTGGACTCTGAATCCAGCGACCTCGTTCGACCCTCGGTAGGACCTTCGATTCTTATTATTAGAATGACATGTGTACCGTTTTTGTTCTTCTTCGTCTTTTTTTCCCTTTCTTGAGCTAACCTACAAAACAAAAGCAAGAAAAATGATGCAGAATTTCGTGGAATTTGCAGCCGAAAGCAACAAAAGGTTTTATGCTTTTAAATTTTTGAGAGAACCCATTTGCCGACAATGTCACGAGCATCAGGTCTCACTTGCCACCACCGTAAAAGAAACAGTGATTAATTTATAACAGAGATACTATCATTTTGATACTTGTGTTTTAAAAAAACACCATATTGATGCCTATTTTTGAGAGAACCCATTTGCCGACAATATCACGGGCATCCAATCTCTCTTGCCACCATCATTAAAGAAACGGTGATTAATTTATAATAGAGATACATTTTAATACCTATATTTTAAAAAAACACCACATTGATGCCTATTTTTTAGAGAACCCATTTGCCAACAATATCACAAGCATCAAGTCTCACTTGCCACCATCGTAAAAGAAACGGTGATTAATTTATAATAGAGATACTATCATTTTGATACCTGTGTTTTAAAAAAAACATTACATTGATACCTTATTGATTGAAAAATATCAAAATGATACTTTATAGTTTGCAAAAATATCATTTCGATACCCTGAGTTCGTGTTTTAGAGATATTATCATTTCAGTATCCTATGTTTTTTAGAAACATCACATTGGTATCTTGTTGATTGGAAAATAACAAAATGATACCCTATAGTTTACAAAAATATCATTTCGGTACCTTGAGTTCGTGTTTTGACGTGAATTCCTGTTTTACCCTTTCATTACTAATCCCAAGTTAATTTTGTAAAACTATAATAGAAAATCAAAACAAAAGATTATACAAAACTCATAAAATAAGCATATATGTAAACTTATTCATTTTTTTGACATTATTTGTATTTATTTTCTTTTATAGTTTTCACAAAATAAATTAAGGTTCATTGATAAAAATAAAAGATTATACAAAACTCATAAAATAAGCATATATATAGACTTATTCATTTTTTTGACATTATTGTATTTATTTTCTTTTATAGTTTTGACAAAATAAATTAAGGTTCATTAATGAAAATAAAAGTTAAAAATTTCACGTCACAAAACATAAGATACCAAAATTAGCTTTGCTTATTATTATTATTATTCACCTATAATAAGAGAAGACTTTTTTGTTTTCTACTCTAGGACCAAACTAACTAAAAAAAAACACACACTCTATACCACCGAGGAGTTAAATATTATTTATTAGTTATATCAATCTATTTCTTCTCTTGTTTTTTTTTTTTTTTTTTGTTTCTCATTTTTTTATTTTATTTTCTTGCGGTTGAGATTGAAGGTGATTTTAAGAATATTTTGCTCTTTTGGTAGTGAAATATCATATTCCCACTTGCCATAAAATGGACATACATAAAGATGGAGGAGCATCACCATGTTAGCAAGTTCATACATTGTATTTTGTTGAATGAAATTGGACTTCTCTTTTCACACGTAGAGAACATTAAATTGCACCTACTATATATTCTCTTTTTCTTTTTGCACTTTTACTTCAACTTTTCCACTCAGCCCTTTGATTGACATAGAAAAATTTTCACTGTTTTCAGCCTTTTAATATAATTTTTGCTTGGACTAATGTGACTATTAACCAACATTAAAAAAAATAATAAAATGTTAAAAAAATGAGTTGAAACTAAAAATAATAAAACATGTGAAAACGTTACAATGTAGCATATAAAAGCTTTAACTATTTGAGTTAAAACTATTAAATTGAAACTAAATTTACCAAAAACTCTATAAATTTTAACTAATACAATATAAAATTCTCACATATTATAAGATAAAATAAAAATATACTATAATATAAAATTCTCATATATTACTTTGTTTAAGTTCTAATTTAATTCTCAAACCCTCCCAACCCTTTTTGGACGCCTCTTCTTTTCAGCCCCAGTTTGTCCTTAACAAGTGTGAACATGGAAAAATGAAAAAGCATATTGATAAAGGTTTGATGTAGCATCCATCTCGGACCGCCATTGTAGTGGTTACTTGTACTTGTCTCAATTAAAGACATTCGACCTATATTCCTATTCTGAGCTTGATTACAACTTTGTTCCCACAAATCATATGCCAATATTTAGCTGGAACGTATCCTTGTCATAATCAGAGATACAGGACATATATTAAATTATTTAAACTTAGAATTCTTTCTATTTTGAAATACAAGGTAAATGGTGTTTTTTAAGTACATTTCAAATAAATTATTTTATTTTTTAAAATTAAACAAATGGTGAATTATCAATAATCAACTTAATTTTATCAAGTTTAACATTGATATAACTCAACAAGTTTATCAACTAAACTTAGCTTATCACTAATAAACTCATAAATTTGAGTTTATTAAATTTAACACTGATAAACTTGAAGAATTTATCAGTTAAAATTGATAAATACTAGTAAACAATTATTTGCCTAATTTTAAAAAATTATGAATATTTATTTTAAAAAGCCCACAAAAAAACCATCCAATTCAATTTTCTGTTTATCTTTTACACTTTTTTTTTTTTTTGAGAGAAGGGATTAATGAAATCCTCACATCTTCGTCCAACACTATTACAGTACAGATATTCTTTCTTTTTAGTTACCAAGAGAAGGGATTAAAGTGAACCAATTCACACTCTCGTCAATGATCTATAGAAGTTTATGCACATCAAAAACACAACCACAGTAGTTTAAGCAAATGTGAATCCCAATAATTATTTCTTTTCACAAATCCACGACACGATGACGCTACCGCTAAAGGTAAGATGCTTTCTACAATTCAAGGAGTTAAACTTTCTGGTTTGTGATAAAAAGTTACACGTTAACCAAATCAGTGGAAAAACTAAATATTGCTTTTTGTTGTTAGACTGACCAAAATAACATGAACAAAAATTTCTAAAGGAAATGTTCCCAAGAACTTTGAGCTCGCAATAAAAAGAATTTTAAAATAAGAAACTTTAGGATGATTGACATTGTCAATTGCAATCAAAACTTTTGATTGCTACAATATAAAACTTTCACATACTACAGCATCAAAAAAAAAATTAGCGTAAAACTCTTACACACTACAATGTTTTTAACCAAAATTGATTCAAACTAAACATTCGTTGAAACCAATGCCCCTAAGCACTCTAACATAATTTCTCTCGCAGGTTAATTTTCCTTTTGTTTGCACTTGGATTTTTGTTTTTCTTTTGATTCTTATATTTTAATTGCGCAAGAATTTTTTCTTCTCGTTTTGACAAAGCTTTGCTTATTAAAAACGAAAAATTCAATGCCTACCTGGTCTTCAAAGTAATTCCAGTGGGTGATGTGTTATTCATGCAACGTGGTGTGTATTTCCACCTATAATAAAGTTCTTTTTCCTCCGGACCTAATTAAAAAGTGTATTGGACAATGCCACATTACTAACTACTTAACGCCACTAATGTGAATGAATAATATAAACCAACATTGTTGAGCACTCTATTAAATATAAAGGAAAGGCATGCTTTCATGCATGGAAAGCACAGACTAAACTAAAAAATTCTGACCCTTTCAACCCTACCCTGCAAAAGAAAGTAAGAATCGAGAACTTTAAAGCTCACATATTTATGGTTAATGGGAACCCTTGATGTAATCATGACGATTAATGACGTTTGAACAAGGTCCACATTCTAATTCTACTTAATCCCAACATTTTATGATTAAATTAACCTTCCCTTCATTACGGAATGGATTCTTTTTTTTTTTGCGTACCAAAGAGATCAATTATTAAGATAATAATTAGGGTTTTTGGATTTGTGGTTTCAATCACACGAAGTGTGTTTGGGAACCAAGTTTCCACTATTATAGTGTTTAAGTTCCAACTTGATTTTCAAACACTTACATTTTCAACCGCAAATAAAATAAAAGTCTTATATGCTATAATATAAAACAAAAGTTTACTACAATATAAAACTCTCTCATACTACAATGCACGGTTTAATGCCAACCATTCTTTCATGCACTACAAAATGGTCTTTCACTTTCACATATCGTTGCTATAGTGTACTTACTAACCCGACAGTCTCCCAAATTTAGGTGGGAAGATGACTAAGTTCACAATTTAATAAGACTGTTGTTAGAGATTGGACACATGGATAGTCTCTTACTCTATGGAGCTAACAAAACCTACTCCTGTCGTAGCTTGTTAAATTGAGTTGAAAAAAAGTTGCACAACGTCCGAGTCAATCAGGAAATCGGGACTGGGGATTTAGCAAGCCCCACTCCAATAGTTAAGGCGGCAATAAAAAATTTAAAAACAATTGAGAGAGAGAGAGAGAGAGATGATGCAAGCAAGGCACCATCTGATTTCATACAAGATTTTGAGCTCTCAATAATGTTATTTTGCCCACCAAGAATGCAAAATGAGATGAAACTAAGATATGGTTATTAAACCTTTTTAGAGAAAGGTAACTAATACAACTTACTCAACTATTATTTAAAGTGAAACTCTAAGCTATTTCAATCACATTGTTGCAATAATTTCATTAAGAACCAAGTCAAAGGACCCACTAAAATATTTCAGGCACCACTACTACTATATCACTTCATCTCAAACTAAATATTACACAGAGAAAAAAGTATATGAAAAAAAAAGAGATGCACAATTAGTTCATAAGTGCATACAACATTTACCGTAAGAGTCAACCTAAGCATGCGCGGATGCATAAACTTGTATAAACATACGCATAAGATAAACATGCATGCTTTATGTATTATGTATGGCTACACGTGACACATGAAAGTTATGAGAACTAGCCATCTGCTAGACAACGGAGTGGCGAGAAGATAACTCTATCCATTAGCTACTACTCCAGCAGTTGGTCAGAAAATCCGGACCGTCTCCATCAAGTCCTTAATAAATAAGTTTACATGGTTTAGAAAACATTCGACTTTAGAAAAGCCTTAAACATGAACTGCCTTCTTGAAGTTTGTGAAATCCAGATTTAAGCATTTTAAGTTGCAATTAAAACAGGCATGCAACGGCAGGAAATACCCTAAAGAGAACTTACTATACACGCCGGCGCTTCTTTGCTAGATTTTCAAAGACCTGGTGGACATCAGCAGAAGTGATTGGTTTTGATGCATCAAAAGATTCCTGCAAGAGAATACACTTGATATTTGAGTAGACCATATAAAAAATAAAAGAACAGAAATTTCAATACGAGCATCTAGTCAGCGAACGCACTGTGCAAACCAAGGAAAAAATAGATCAGCAAGGACATACCAAGAAAGAACGAATTTCATCCTTCATATCTGCAATACCATTCAGAATTTCCATTTTCTCTACATGACCAAGTTTGTTAAGTAGATTTAACTCATCTCCCTCTTGTTGTTGCAATTTTTCCTCCCTCTTCTGCTTAGCCATTTTTTCATACTCTGCAATGGTGTCCTCCTTGTCAAGAAGAAAACTGATGCCCTTCTCTCTGCAATAATCACCGCATCTTTTACATCTGCAGAGGGCATCCCTCCAGTTTTTTGAAAGAAACATTGCTTTCTTATCAAAATTAGGGGAAGCAATCAGCAGATCAACTCCAAGAACACAGGTAGCATGTGGCATGGCATCCATAGCAGATTGCTTCTCCTTTTCAGGAGTTTCTCCAAGTGGAAACTCCTTGAAAGGTACAGATTCGGATTTGACAATATTCTGTGCACGATCCTTCTCAGGAGAAATATGAGAAATATCATTCTCTAACTTTCCAGAACCACTAGCAGAATGTGTGTCTTCCACAACATTCTTATCTTTGTTTGCAATACCAGTAGCAGCTTGCTGCCTCTCCGCTGTCCATATTGCTTGAGGATAAAGCCTTAGAAAAGAGCAAATAGCTGAGCATGCCCCACATATAAAGTCCTCATACAGAGGTTCTCCTTCGTCATCTCTTGGAACCTGATGTACAATAGAGGTCTTGTGATAAGGTGGTTAATACAGCTTCTAGGGACATAAGAAAGATAGTTCATACACTTTCCTTTGCGTTTCAAACAGAGTTCCTGTTATTTCATTGCAACATTCCCAAGTCTAATGTGATTTAGTTGCTGCCGATTAGGGACATCTTGCTGGCTAAATCAAATACAGTAACATTGGTTATCACACGCTACCATTAAGTAGGCTAAGGGTAAGACTCAACAATTGAAATGACGCCCGGGCAGACAAACAAAGCAAACAGGTTAACACAATTCTATTGATTACAGTTGAAATAAGTTTGTTGAAGAAGGATGAAAAGAGGGTCAGTCGTCAAATGTTCAAGTTCAACCCTCCAAGTTGAACCACAACGTCTGGGCAAGTCTTATCACACATCTAAAGGATAATCACTTATTTTGACAAAAAGAATAGACCTAGCGCTTCAAATAGAAATCTCATTGGGATTAATTGTAAATTTAAAAGGGGAAAAAAATGTATTAAGATAAAAATGACCAAAAACCACTAAGAAGGGCCCAACTACAAACCTCATCTGACGATTCAAGACCTAGATGCTCTTCATGGAACCAGTCTTCACATACATAGCATTGTATCATCTCTACTTGTTCTTCGACATCTGGATCAGGATAAGGGCGACCACATGTACAGTATAAACCTTTAAAATTATGATTGTAAGAATTCTCTGAATTCTCTATATCTTTATTTGGGGAAAGCTTGCAAAAGAACTCTCCAAATTTTGAATTCCCACAGTCACACTTAAAGTTTCTCTTGGTCCATAGTTCCACAATCTGGTGCAAATAGGAATAATGAAAACCACCATAAGATAAAAGCAAGAAAATTTCACTTTACAAATGATAAAACAACATTGAGAGAATTCTGTACACGTCTACTACATCAGGATTCATGATAAAGCTGTGTCAAGTTGGGTATTGTAGCAGCATATCATCAGCAAGTAGAGTCATACAAATTATGTAACTTGATAACCTCATAATTTTCTTTTCTAGATTCATCTTAATAACTTGATGACAAATTAGATAAACAATAATCATATCGACATCATTAAAACAATCTGATAAAAAATGATAATCGATAGCCTAACACCCCAAGGTGACTGATCACTATCACCCTTATTCATAGGACGAACCATGCTGAAAAAGGAAATTGACTAAAATTAGACCTCATGGCCATCATGGCAAGACAAGCTGCAGGCTGTACAAACTCCAGCATTTCCATCTCGGGTGCAAGTCAGGCATGAGAAAATTGCTTGTCGCTTCATGTAACCATTATTGTAAGTACACTCCTTGCCTTCATCACCTCCCAAAACCAAATCCGCTTCCTATGAATAATATGAATCAAAACAGAACAGAGAAAGTAAAAATACGAATCAAAACAGAGCAGGGAAAATAAGACATACGAAGTACAACAAAAAAAAAAACGTATAAAAAAAATAAAATACCCCTGTTAAATTAGGAAGTCATGGAAAAACTTTGCTTCCCTCTCTCTTATACAATAAGCACTTGATTCAACACTTCTGAATTGGCAAGTTTCCTCAGAAATACAATAAATTCACAACTCCTAATTCAATATATCTCTTTCGTCACTCAAGTGTCTTCACACCAAACAATCAGGACAATAAAAATCCATAAAATTATCCATACTAAATTCCTCAACTACAAAGCAACAGTAATTATACACCAAAAATAAAATAAAATAAATCATACCAGCTCTTGTTCTTCAACGTCCTTAAGGTACTCTTGGATCGAAACTGTCTGCTCAACAGCCTCAACTTCGTCATCAAAAGCACCAGTCATTTTTATCGATGAAAATTTCGTGCAAAACCCAGAAATTCGCTTAATTCGATTTCCACGCTCAAAATCTGTGACGCAATCATACGAATTGATCATATTAGCAGCAATCCCATAAACTTCGAATAAGCAAATGAAAAAGAAAACCTAAGGGTCCGGAACAGGAAACCCTAGAATCCATGACAAAATCAAAAAGTGGCAAAAGAGAAAAATTTACCTAATTTCGTGGCACGGACATTGTCGGAAGCTTGAATATGGAAGAAATTGTAGAAGCGAGCGAGGATTGAAGGAAATTGAGGGATTCGGAGGAGAGAGATGGAGAGAGAAATTAAAAAGGGGTTAGGGTTTTTATACATACAGTGAGGACTATAAGGACATTTTCCCGCCACATGGAGGCCTGTAACGTTTTTTGTGTCCAAAATCAAATACCAAATTATTTCCCTCCAATTGGGTGTGTTCTTTCTTCTTTTTTTTTTCCTTTTTTTTTTAATTTGTGTTTTGCTTCTTTGTATAGCTCTATGCTTTTCTCTCAATTTTCTCCTTTTTTTGTTACAAAGTTTTCTCCTAATTTAAAAACGTTTGAAAACATAGCTAAAACTAAAATTACAACTAAAATATTATAATATATAAGAATTTTACAATACAGTTTACTCCTGTTTCACGTTATAATATATGATAGTTTTATATTATAACAATAAGAATTAATAAATTTCAATGATTTTATCAAACAGACTCCTCTTATTTTTAAGATTCTTATCGCTTTTTTTTTTTTATATAGATTTACTTTTTTGTTTTTGGCTCTACTTTATTTTGCTTTATTGAGGATATTTTTTTTTATACGAACTTGGATTCTTGAAAACGACGTCAATAGATGAACAAGAACACTAAACATCACGAACACGAATAAAAAGAAAAGTACTCTCCAAATTTACAACAACTTGACAAATCGACATGAATCTGGAAAAATATTAACAAGCAACGACAAAAACTTCATGACGACAACAATGTTAGAAAGTGACATCTCTTTGAAGGAAGGCCGTATAGAAAAAACGACAACGACATGATGAGTGGGACAACCTCAAGGGAGCATTCAAAAAATCAAAACACTTGACAACCAGAAACCAAAAACGAAAGATGCCTGTAATACTGCAACGACGTATATAATAAATTGAAAATATCGTTTTTATTTTCTCTCTCTCTCTTTCTCTCCTTTTCTTTATTTTTTCCAGGTGTTGTGTTTGTATGTCGTTGTCGTTTTTCTTAAGTCGTTTCATTTGTTTATTTTGTGTTCTTTTGAGACGTTGTTGTTTTATTCCACGTCATTGTTTTCTTCTTCTTCTTTTTTTCGGCCTTTCCAGCTACTGCCGTCTTTGGGTTGATTTTTTTTTTTTTTTCTGAATGTTGTCGTTTTGACGTGGATGTCGTTGATCAACATCATCGATGTGCTTACTGTCAATGTTCTTTTGACGGTCTGTCGTTTTTCTTGATTTTTGTCGTTTGTTTGGATATCACTGTGTTTCTAGTTTGTGTCGTTTTTTTACAGGTTTTCCTTTGTATCGCTGATTTCTCTATCAATGTTGATTCTGTTTTATGAGATTGTTGTAGTTAATCGATTTTTTTTTTTTTTCAATTTTTTGTCGTTTTATGTTATTTTAAAAAAGTTAATAGTTGTTTTCCATATCATTGTCTTTTTCCGCATGTTCTCATTCTTACTCATAAATCTAGATTAAACGTTAATGAATTAATTATCTTATGTTATATAAGCATATCGTGGTTGGTTATTAACTTAAGCTTGGGTCAATGGTCATAAAATATCATTTAATCTGATTGCTAGCTTATATACTAATCGTAGTCGTTAGTAAGATTCCTTGCTATCCATTTTCTATAATTGAGTCTACCCAAAATATGTACATGAGGCTTTTGTCCATCTCTTCTGCGCCATGCATGATCTGTATTGAATCCACGTCGAAAAAAATATATTGTTAAAAAAAGGATATTTTTTATATCCTCTATTTTAAGTTAATTTAAAATCTATACTTTCGATTTTTAATTTTAGCAAATTTATACCTTTATATTAGATTTAATACACAAATTTATGGCTTTTTCAGTCAATAGTTAATTTTGACTATTAAAATGACCAAATTATCCTTAAGTAAAATAGAAAAAAAATTAAAACTTTTAAAAAATAAAAAGAAAACAAAAATGAAAAACGTACAAAACACATATTTTGAGGGTATTTTATAATTTTTGAAGTCAAAAAGCTTATTATGAAGTTTTTTCAAATTTGTAAAGTTCTCTTATTTTTCAATTTAAGGTATTTTTTGGTAATTTTTTAAAGTACAAATTATAAAAACAGAAAGTATATTTAATAAACCTAAAATACAAGGTATAAAAAGGTAAATAACCCTTAAAAAAAACTAAAAGGCGTTTGACAAGTTTATTGCAACCAAATGTTTCCAATAAATTGCAGCATAAGGCTCTCAACATTTACATTAAAAAGCAATAAATTACTACAGTAAAAAGCTTTCATATATTACGGTTTTTAAACCAAAATTTTAATTCGAACTGATTTACCAAATGCCCTTTTATATGCTCTGACAATCAGGTATCTAATGCCTCCGTTGAATTGGGCTCTTAATACCTTCTTCAGCAGGTTTTATTGAGTAAATCTTGGAACGAGGAACCAGAAAAATCCTAGAATGAGGCTCTCATAGGGAAGTAATAGGATATCTTTTTAATGTAATTATTAAAAAAATCTTTTTACATAACTAAACTATTAAATAATAACATTTAAATCTAGACATCTACGTAAATTTAGAATTCAAAGAATCTATAAAAAGAGGATATTAGGATTTTCTTATATTACATGGGATCTTTAAAACTTTTAATTCACTACTTTCTCTTCGTAACGTGCCCATAACGTGTTTGATCAGAGAGAGATGTAGGAAGGGAAAGAGCCAATAAAGTCTTATTTTATTATAGGGAAGGACAAGATGGAAAAACAACGTCGTTTTCTAGGCTCAAAAACGTTTGTTTTTCTACTGGCGGGTTTCATGATATCTACCCGTTCAATCTTAACAAGACTATTTTACCCTTCAAAAAATTAATTAAAAAAATATAATAATTTACAAATAATTATTTATGTATTATTTTAACTCTCTACTTCTTACTTCCAATATTTCTAATATCATCTAACCAATCCTCGAAAATTAGTTCATGAATATTTACTTATTACTACTCGCATATATATATATATAGAGTGATCATTGAGTTCCTATAAATCTATATACAATATAGTGATATATTGCGTGTTGTATATATATATATATATATATATATATATATATATATATATATGTTTGTATGTATACTTATATAGGCCCCACAATTATATTGAATCAGTCCACATTAAACATTACACACGCATAAATATTTATTAAAGTTCGGCTTTCTTCCAGATGAAGAGTGGAGTTTCTAAGCAAGTACAGCAGTGCATTTACATGATTATTCTCCCAAGGGGAGCTGAAGAAAATATATATGAAAGAAAAAAACACCAATATTAATCTACAACTCAATAAATTATATAATTACCACCTTGAGATCTAATATGTATGATGCAATCTTTGAATTAATTAATCTCAAATATTGAAAGTATAATTATAACTGGGAGTCTTTTTAAGACTTGAGTCCATGATTTGTCGGAGAGTTTTTAAGTAAATTTCCATGCTACATAGTTTTTTCACTGTAGCATCTTTCTTTTTCCAGTGGAGAGTACTATTGGGAAATATTTTCTATTAGTAGAAAAAATGAGAACTTTTAAGGAAGAATGGTGTTGTAAATGTTTTTTACTTTTTGCAAAACATTTTTCGGAACACTTGAAAACAATAAACAGGTTAAAATTTTTTGAGAAACATAAGTAATGATAAAAGTATGTACAAAGAAATTGGAAGATGATCAAATGATCTAGTTACATGGTAGGTATATAATTAAACAAATGAAAGTTGAAATAATCTATTGACCATTATTAAACGGGGACATATTGCATGAAAAAATGAAAAAAAAAATAAGGGGATAAAAATAACAAAGTTTAAGAAACATTCAAGCTAATTAATTTAATATTCTAAAGATTTTTAGGGCAAAATTCGAACGAATTGTGTGGTTTTTTTAATGGATCTTTCCCTGTAAACAATTTCTAGTTTTTTCCTTCGAGAAAAACAAATAATTAATGTACTTTTTATGGGTCCAAAACTAATTGAAATATTCTTCAGTATATATGTTTTATCAATATAAATATATCTTATGAACGCAACGAATGAAAAATATGGAGGAATAAAAAGAACTAACAATTTAGACAATGAAAACTAACATCTTCACTTCTCTAGACACTAGACAACATAATGGCTCCTTTTGCAAATAATTTCCCCTTATTATTCATGATAATCTTCGCTTAGAAACTTTTACAAAAATGTACCAAAAAAACTCATGTTCTCTAACCAGATCACAAGTTGACAGATTTCTATTCCAACAAACTGATGGTTCTCTTCTTTGCCATTAGAAATAACTTCTATAAGTATCAAATGTTGATCATTGATTACCTCGATAGTACATGGCATTTTCTCAAAGCGTTTCTTCGTTTTAGGGACACCTTTTAAAGTTATAAATCTTGGAAGCTTCACATTCCTCAATTTTAAAGTTACAAATCTCAGAAGTTTCGTATTCCTTAATTCATCGTTAACATACATTCACAGAGGTAACTATGTGCCAATTTCATGCTTTAGTGGTAATGGTTACATAGCCATGGCTATACCCACGGTAGTGTGAAATGTGTGCTGGAGATGTAAGTCCCACATTGCTTGTGTATGAAGGGTATCGGTATTTGGCATCTATAAACAGGTCCTTGCTTCTATTTTGTTCACGTTAATCATCTCAAAATTAACTTGTTAAAGGGCAAATTTAAGTAAGAATAGATGATTTTGGGAATATTAACAAAAGAGGAGCACAAGCATATTTATAGATGTCAAAGGCACATATCTCCTGATACACAAGCAATGGGGGACTAACACCAAGCAATGGGGACTACCACAAGTCTATTGAGACTTTTTCTTTCATTTTCTATTTTTTGTAACGAAAACGTTTGTATAGGAAAAATAAAGTCAAAACTAATTAGATTTTTAAAGTTCCAGTGACATAATAAAAAATCAATGCTATATTTTATTGTCGAGTTTTGTTTTTTTCATTAAAAAAATATAAGAGTAACAGTTACATTTTAGACTTTAGAGTAACAGTTACATTTTAGACTTTTTTTATCACTTCTAGAAGAAGAAATAGTTGTTTTAAAGCTTGACTGTTATTAAATTTGCATATCTTTCAACTACTAAACAAATTGTTTTCGGCTTGTAACACCTGTTATTATATATTGTGTTAATTATGTCAAATTTAATTATTAGTGTGTTAATATGAATTTTGGAAAAGAATTATCATTTCATCACAAATATTTCTAATCTTATTTATATTATCTATTTTTAATTTTTTAAAATTTGTATACACCTATTATGTGAAATTACCAAAATACCATTGCACTTTCCATTATTCACCAAAATGTCATTTTTGGCATTATGCTCCATGCTTCCACAAGAAAGCTTTCTCCCAATAAAACTTCCCCCTTAATTCAGCCACATTCACATAATGTCAACCACTCCTTCAATCATGAGGGCCTACCCATTTAATAAAAATCAAAACTCTCCCTCACTTTCTCTTTTTCACACACATCTCTCTTCCGTTTCTTTTGTTTTTTTTATTCTTCTTCCTTTGCTTCTTCTCACCCACTACTGCCCACACACACAGACACCAATAAACCAAACTTAAAATCTAGTCCATTTTTCACCAAACTTCACAAAACAACCTCCTAGCAACTCATAGATCAAATAAACTCATGAATTTTCAAGATCAAACAACGTTTTGAGATTAGATTTTCAAAACTCAAACTTTAATTTAAATTATTATAAAACTTCCCCCTTAATTCAGCCACATTCACATAATATCAACCACTCCTTCAATCATGAGGGCCTACCCATTTAATAAAAATCAAAACACTCCCTCACTTTTTCTTTTTCACACACATCTCTCTTCCGTTTCTTTTGTTTTCTTTATTCTTCTTCCTTTGCGTCTTCTCACCCACTACTGCCCACACACACAGACACCAATAAACCAAACTTAAAATCTAGTCCATTTTTCACAAAATTCACAAAACAACCTCCTAGAACTCATAGATCAAATAAACTCATAGATTTTCAAGATTAAACAACATTTTCAGGTTAGATTTTCAAAACTCAAACTTTGATTTAAATTATTATTTGAGTATGAAAATTTTTAGAAATTAGTTTCTAATGATTGTAGATTATTTTATGCATCATTTTTATGCTTAAAAAACTATTAGAAAACTAAAAAAAATGAAAAATCATGAATTAATAATTATGGAAAATTTTTCCACAACAATACCCTAAAAACAAAATATTGTAGATGTGTCATACTATCGCTTAAATAGTGCTAACTATATGACGTAGTTTTTCATTTTAGATTGCATTGTTTTATTATAGCATGTGTAGTTTTACTATAGCATACGTTATTTTACTGCAGCAGACCCAATTTTCATGCATATTTATAGTCAAATTGTTTATGTGGCATACTAATAAATAAATTGACATAATGATAATTTAAACGGTGGTATTGTTAAGATAATTTCTAACTATTTATGACAGAAGGTTGTCGAGGTATTTGGAGTGTATGTGGTGATAATGACAATCTAGAGATTATCAATATATTAGTTGCCAAAGAAGTAGGAATTTTATTACTCAACTTTTATGAAGTTTTATTTAATTACAATTAATTATTGTTGCAATATAAATTCTATAATATTTTGTCGTTATTATTATATGAATACTATATGGATAATTATGCAAACTTGTCTTGTAATGTACAGCATGGTCATAAATGATTCGACATAACTTGGAATATCACGTAATATAGAAAGCATGTTTAGGTTAAATAGACTCTTGCGTATTAGTGAGGAATAAAAACACAATAATGTGACATTTAAAGGCATGGTTTAAGAGTATATAAGCCCAATATGAAATGAGTAAAAATGTGTAAAGTAAATAGGGCAATGCTTACGTCATTAGGTGTAGACCCTATAAGGAAAAATATGGGGAGTTTATAGTGCTCTTTTGGGTCAAAAGTCTCAGAGCGCACCGTACATGAATATGACATGGTGAGAATACAGAATATCGAGTCCTCTAACTCAGTTACTCGACGATCGATATATTAAATTATTAACTACACCCTTCTACGAATTGTTTATGTAATGGCATAAGGATTACTATTGTTATGTGAATGCTACATAATCTTGTTAATAATATATGTATATATATGATATACAAACACAATAATTATTAAGCATCTAATGAACATAATGGACTTAATATGAATTTATTAAAGATGTATTGGTAAATACAACTAACCATACAGGTTCAATATAGTAAGAAATAAAATCAAAGGGTAAGTGTTGGTTTCCTTACCGAGCATGTTGTCACTCATTTTTTTATATTTTATTTTTTTAGGATTATACAACATGAGATGACAGTGTATAAATAGTTTAATAGACTGCGTAGCTGTATCCAGTTGGAGCAGTTTATTTGTTTAGATTATTCTTCTTTATGACGTAAGTGTCCCAAGTTTTTATATGTGACTGTATAAAGATGTCTTGAGGATTGGTATAATTTTAACGATTACAAATTTATTATATTAAATTAGAGATGCTATATTAAACTGTAATTTTGTTATTCATGTTTTCTTTTTAAATTTTATTTAAGTCCTGGCAAATTTTTTAGAAGTTTTATTTTATTTTATGATTTTCTAATTAATTTATTAAAAGCTATTATAAGAGTATTTTAAAAGTAGCAGTTGATTTACTAATTCAGTGAGGAATATCATTGTTAATTGGAAATTGCTGTTTCTAAATAGTCACTACTAATATATATATATATATAAGATTTATTTTTTCTTTAGAATAATGAACAGTTTACTTCTCAATCAACAAAATTTTGTGTTGTATGGACATTTTTTTCTTCACGCGTCCTTTTTCCAATCTTCAGTCACTATAGCTCTTCAAAATCACTTGCCTTCCGTTATTACGTTCCTTCATAAATTTAATTGGACAACATGTATTACAAAACGATAACAATGACTTCTAAACAAATGTTAAATTGCACATACTTATGAATATAGATCCCAAATTGTTTCCTTCAACCATGTAGTACTTAATAACCAATAATTAGTTTAATAAACTTGTGTACATATTCCAAGGTCTTTCCATGGGAACCTAGTATGTCTTTTTATTTCATAGGTGGTCTTGGAATAATCGGATTTTTGTGCTTCAACTGTCAACTTAAATTCCTTCTGTTCCGGCGAGTTAACAACAATATTGCCAAAGAAGAAATCTCTAACAATGTTAATAATATTGCTGGAATCAACCAAAATTCAACCAACAATATTGGTTTAGGGGTCTTGAGGAGACAATAATGTTATTATAACTTAATTTTATGATGAAAACTATCATCAAACTAGGATCATTCAAGTCAAATCACCAAGAGAATTAACAAGATATGGAAGCTAATTTGAATCCATGGATTAGCATGTGATTAATGAGTCTGCAGATTGAAGATGTTTCAAGTCTAGTACGTAGATCATCTTTTGGAGAGTGTCTCTATAATCTCTCTGTAGATGAATGACAGAAAGAAAATGAATATATTGACTTGGGGACCATAACCTCTTTATATAACTGTTAACCCTGTCAATTATCCTTAATTACTAATTTAGTGCATCGTAAAATTAGTAATTATATTTTGGTCTCTACACATAGAAGGCCGACACTTCATAATACATTAAAAGCCCAAAACCTAAATTGATCGCTTTAATTAGGCTAACGTTATCTAATAACCTATAATACACATTTATGTAATATATTAGCCCATAATTGGATTTAACTCCAACAGATAATTGACCCAATGACTTTGGTGGAAGCTGAGAGTACCAGCCGGCTTCGCAAGTCCAACTTCAGTTCTTGCCCTATTTGTCTGTCGGAATACCAGCCTAGAGACACATTGGGCTTTGCCTCCCTGCTGTCACTACTTTCACTGCCATTGCATTGGTGAATGGCTCGGATTGAACGCAACCCGCCTTTGTGACGGAATTTATTCATCAGGCCTATAGCTAGCTAGCATCGCTAGCCTTCTCGATCTTTTTTTTCTTTTTTTTTTTTTTAAATTCGGAGCGAAAAGATTTAAACACAATATTTCATGATGAAGTCTTGTATGAATTCACTATTAGACTTTGCATACAACGATGCACCCTTCTCTATCATTATTAATATATATAATGCTGTTGTGATTGGATTGGTAATTGTTTAAACCTTGTCAGTCAACTTATGTAGGTCCTATTTGTGATTCAAAAAATATAGTTCATTTAGGAACATTATTGGAACCATAAAGTCGTGGACTTGTTCAAATTTATATTTTACGAGAGAAAATACTAATTTGAGAATCGCACCTCCAAAGAATCTCAACAATTCAATTGAACATGGCTTGTAGTTACTGCTTTTTGTGTATATATAGATTGACGCAACGCAATAAAGAGGATGATATATTGCTTAAGATCGAAATGCACTTCTTCCAGGTAGTACCACTACGTATTCTAATCACGCTGTAGTATTATAACCAGCACAATGTGACAGATTCTTTTGAAAAAGAAGAAAATTAGGATATCTTAATTTATTTATATAGAGAGAGAGAGAGAGAGATTAAACCCGTGCCCTTTTCAAAGAGAAAGTTAATGTGAAAGTCATGTGGACGGTGGTTCATATTGGACGGCATATATATATGTATATATATATATATATATATGTATGTATGTATGTATGTATCCTTCCAAATGGCCTTTTCCATCTACGCGAGTTCAGGGACTTAAGATCAAAAAATTAAATGCTTAAATATGTTATTTTTTTCAGGTATTTTCAGCTGCCCATTATCTGTCAATGAGGACACAACAACAAATTTCATATGTACTAAATAACTTTTTTTTTTTCAGAAATTATGTACTAATTAAGTTATACAAGCAGCAATGTATGACTTCAGAAACCTCTGTTCAGACCATAAATTCATATTTTAAAACTAGTGTTACTAGTTAGGGGCCTAAAAGTGAGATTGAAACGCCTTAGATATCGACGTTTTTGGATTTTTGTTGATTAGTCCTCCAATGGTACAAATTATATATACAACTCCATTCAAATTAAATTTAAAGTATTCAATTCCTTCTTGTTTTTATGGTAACACATATAAAACAATATCACTGTCTGTTTGTGGTAAAATATCGATCATAAAACCAATTATATATGTGTGTGTGTGTTTATATAAGGGCAAAGGCTATAGTCCTTCTAAATTTAATCGCCTACTGTAACAAGTAAAATAATATGGTGTATATTCCATATAACAACGGTGTAGAACAGTTCTTCTTGAACAAAAGCGGAGCCAATTAGCAAACTTTGTAATACATTTTCATTTTCTTTTTAGCTATTTTGTGCTTTCTAAAATCTTTACAAGTAAAACGAGGATCGGCCATGTCCTCACGTTCAGGGGTAATATTAGAATCACCAGTAGGGTGGCAAAGATTTTGACCCTAGGTTTTTAACAGTTAACAGGCTTTAGGCTTTAAGAGTCCGTTATTAAGAGCATAATCTATGTCATTACTTATAGAAGGCATGCCTTCTTTTAGACGTGACTTAAACCCAGGATGCAGTAAAATCGAAGACCTCAAATGGGAGGTCTTGTGCCATCATAACACCACCAGTGGTTCTAATAGAATTAGCTAGTGCCTAAGGAGATACACAATATAGACATATTATTAGGATCGAATCAAGCAGGGTGGGAATCTTAGGCAAGAAATTATGACACTTTCTCGTAAATTTTTAAAAAACAAAGTTCAGTAAAAATATGATTTTTTAAAAAAAGTTAATAAATTAATGAAATCTATTTTAGTTTTCTCTTAAAAAAAAAAAAAAAAAAAAGACCATAGCAATTCCAAGTTCAAAACTTCAATTGGAACAATAACGTCAGTGTGTTTTTTAAAAATTTGATATAATAATGCTCAATCAAGAGAGATTTTGATATCCTCACATATGAAGCCCCCAAATGCATCTTTGCTTGGTGTGTGAGATGGCTAGAATTTTAAGGAAGTGCATTTTTTTTAAAGAGTCATTTTTTATTAAAAAAAAGAGTCATTTTTTTAAAAGAAAAAAAGAGTTATGTGATATCTCAAAGGGCAAAATAAAAAAAAAAAAAAAAAAGAAAAGACCGTTGGAGCACCAAGAAGGCTGTTGGAGTGCATTTTGTTTTATTTAAGTGGCGTCTATTGATGCTTATATCTTACTTTTCACGTACCTTTTTAATAAAATTTCTTATGACTATATAATAAAATTAATTTTAAGAACAAAAGTATTTTAAATAAATACTTATTACAAACCCTACCTTAAAAAAATTATTATGCCCTGTTTTTACTAAAAAAAATAGAGATCGATTCTGACCTTAAAGAGCCTCCCAAAAAAAAGCATATAGTTTCTTTTTTTGTTTTTTTTGACAATTCTCATTTTTTTTAATTGTTGAACCCCTCTACGAATCGTCTTGGTATGTACAGAAACATCAACTAATGGTGCATAGTAGCTTTTCTTATTGGAAAAAAATGGTGTATACAAATTGATTTTTTGTATAATGGAAATTTGTATTAATGTATTCAGAAGAAATTCGTAATGGTAAGGTAATAAAAGTGGAGTCACTTTTTTTTTTAACACTGAAAGTGGAATTATTTTTTTTTTTAACAAAAGTGAATGTTTTTACTCTAAAAGTGGAAACATGGCAGAATTAATAGTTAGGTTTAACAAAAAGACAAATGACACAAAGAAATTCTTTATGGGATATGAAGGATTATTTTATTTTATTTATTTTTTATAATGAAAGCATCAGTCATCGATTGCTTTTTCTCTAATTTTAGTATTTTTTCCGTTAAGAATATTTTAGTAACTTTATTATTCTTGTGTTTTTTCACGATTTCGTGGAATGCAATATTTCAAAAAAAAAATCTATAATTTATTTGATGCACGAAGTCATGATAAAAGTGTAGGTTTATAACAAATCTGATAACAAATTATCAGATTTATAATCTTATAGCACATGATAGAAGTGTAGGTTTTTTTTTAACGTAAAAAGAAAAATGTTTGAAAAAAGAGACGCTAATCAGTTATCTTTTTAATTAACTTTTAAGAATTTAAATCATCATATTCAGTTGAAGTTATAAAGATATATGTTTTTTTGGGTAGAAAAATGCTTTTTAAAGATCAATATATAAAGCACATGTCTTTTTTTCTTTTTAATCGATGATATATATATATATATATATATATAACCTTCTTCTTTGCAAAGTATGTTTTCTTAAGATGTAATCATGTTTGGTCGGTAAGGTTTAAATATTTAAATGTAAGAATTTTTTGGTATTTTGAAATTGATGTAACAAGTAAAATGATGGATGGTTTAAGAAAATGTGTGTGAAAAATAGAATGAGGGTGCAAATAAACGTCCCTTTATTTAATTAAACGTAGTTTGATATCTAAAAATAAGGTCATCCGTATGCATTTAATGATCATTAAGAGAAAACATTAAAGTGTGTCTAAAAAATAGGCTATTGTTGTTCAACTTTCAAGAATGGCCATATGACTATTCTAAATTCTCCAAAATTTTAGTATAAAGTAAATATTAAATTAAATTAGTAAGATAAAGAAATTTAGCCTTGACTTGAAGTGTGACCTTGAAATTGCTAGATAAGTGCGGCCATCACTGTATAAATTTGGCGTTGAGTGCACGCATGAACGTAAGTTTCAAATCTGACGTGCGTAGTAAATAGCACTCAGGAGTTCATTCAAAGCTATCGCACTAAAACCCTTTGCCCTGGTAATTTTCCAATCTTGTTAATTTCTTCACTTATTGAGTTTCGCCCGAGGAAAAACACCACAACAAGAAGAAGGTAACAAGCAACTACCCCAGAGGAGGAAAAAGAGTAGTTGTTCAAATTGAATTAAGGGATATTTATCTTTTTTATACCTTCTGTTTTAAATTAATAATTCAAAACCTATATCTTCAGTTTTATTTCATCGAATGTCTACCTTTAAATTAGATTTAATATACAAATATATATATCTTTCCTCAGTCAATAGTTGATTTTTACCTTTAAAATGATCAAATTCTCCTTAATTAAAAAATAATATTAAAATTTTCAAAAAAAAGGACAAAACAAAACAAAAACACA
Organism: Artocarpus hirsutus; assembly: GCA_946598075.1. NCBI lineage: Eukaryota > Viridiplantae > Streptophyta > Magnoliopsida > Rosales > Moraceae > Artocarpus > Artocarpus hirsutus. The sequence continues at coordinate 42,877 of CAMOHE010047902.1, forward strand.
CAATAGTGCAAAACACATATTTTTTAAGGATAATTAATAAATTTTTGAAGTAAAAAAAACTTAGTATAAAGTTTTTTTTTTTATTTTTAAAGGTTTGTTATTTTTCAATTAGAGGGTATTTTGATCAATTTTTAGGACAAAATTAAAGATTGATCGAGAAAATGTATCAATTTATGTATTTAATCTAATTTAAAAGGTATAAAACTATAAAATTAAAAACCGAAGGTATGTTGTTTAAATAAACTTAAAATATATGGGATTAAAAGGTAAATATCCCATGAATTAACTAGGTTGTAATATATGATTGTTTCAAGATGTTGTTTTGTTAAGAAGTACAATATTGGAATATAATTGAAGGCACATTATAAATTAGAGGAGCGTGTGTATATGAAAGTATCATTTCAATTGTTATATTTTCAATTGATACTGTTATCATTAGTCATTTGATATAAATCTAATGATTATAACGAAGTGAAAAGTTGACTAAAAAAATGTTCTGATAATTAATAAGATTAAGTATCATTAATTATTGTTAAATTATACCTGTATTAGAAGTGTAAACATTGAAAATGTATCTACTAAAAACTATTAGACATGTATGCCTTAAGAAGTAAAAATGTGATATGTTTTTAGAGACATTTTTATCAATAAAGAATTTATTTATTATTAATATACCAAACATTGTCCTCTTTATGTTCATATTTGTCGAATGTATGTTAAACAAACAAAAGTCTGAGACTGTCAGTCTAAACCTTTAAGATTTCAGCATACGATTGACAGATTATACGGAAGACACGATTTTTAAGGTGATGGTCTAAATCGTAAGATCTACAATCGAGAAAATAAAGTTGGACACTTTATTCATGCAAAGATTATTATATTGTCTATATTCTTGACAGGAGATGGTTTGTCTTGACCATCGGAGGTAGACTCCGCGAATAGAAACATTGGCATATTATCATAGGTGACGATATGTTAGATCGAAACATAAAGTGAATTGATTAGATTAATAATTCTATCTTAGCAAATCAATTTACTTTAGACAATCATATATATTGTTTCTCTAATCTTGAGATGAATAGTGGGCACGTTGTCTTAACTTGTGTCTTTTTATGTATCAAATGGTGATATCTATATTTTAATAGTGGAATGCTTGCTGGTACGTTGAAGGTATGACTTTTGATAGCATAGACCTGTTATTCATAGATATGGAATCCATAACTTCTTTTTAGGAGTAGTTGATATCCTCTTATATGCGTTATCCTGTAATTGAAAAACTGGAGCGCTCATCCATTTAGATACATAGGTGTAACCAAATGGTATACTGTCTTTAGATTGTGAGTTTTTTGATGGTGAAATAATGGAACGTAAGTTTAAAATAATCAGGAAGGTAAAATAGAACTTATCCTTAAGCCGATTATAGATAATCCTATGGGGATATGATACACTATGATATGTCATAGAGACTTAGCTATTCAAGCTTCGTAATTCTATATAGTTCAAGAGTGCAGCTCCAAGCTTTTAAGACAGAACTTGTCCTTTAGCCGATTATGGATAATCCTATAGGGATACGATACACAATGATATGTCATAGAGACTTAGCTATTTGGGCTTCGTAATTCTATATAGTTCGAGAGTGCAGCTCCAAGCTTTTAGTGGAGTAGCATTGGAGTTGATAATTATGAAATGTATATCTGGGATATGAGGTTTCATAATTATCGGAAGCTTAAACTATATAGGTCTATTTGGTCCCCCTTGCTGGCTCACAAAAAATCCTGTAATGATACGGCGTGCTTTTCCAATAATTGATGACTTATGTCAGATTTATCATATTGGCTGAAATTCGGTAAAATCATATAATTCATGCTTGTTTTATCGGTTGAATTAATTTTGTGATAAAATTAATTCAAGATAAACTTGTTAAATTATCGGGAACAGATAATTCATGTTTGTTTATCGGTTGGATTAATTTTGAATAAATTAATTCAAGATAAACTTGTTGAATTATCGAAAATATTTATTTTCCTAGAGATTATCTAGATATGACTGTTTTAATCAGATAACTTCTCTATTGAATTATTTAAATTAAAACTTAGGCTCTATCCCAAGAATCTCCGGTGGAAAATAAAGATTCGCATGAAACTTTTTATCGCAAGTTCAGCTTGCCGATTGAGGAGGATCGACAGACCAATCTGCTAGTTCGACCTGTCGACCGGGTGACAAAAGGGTCACGCTTTTTCACGCAAAATTTTATCAAATATTGATTCTGATTCGAATTTTTGAGGCCTTATATGAGAAGGATTGACTCCTAGACATAACCTCTATAAAAGAGGAGTGAGTCTCATTATTATTTAGATTAGTTGAGAAATCTAGAGTGAGACTTTGTCAGTGAGACTCTGAAACTCCCTAGAGAGCTATCATTCACAAATTATGAATTATAGCTTTAAGTGTTTTTCAATTGGTTGGAAGGAGAGCTACCTGGTAGAAAAGCTGAATGACGTGAGCAAACACTCACTCCGATCAGATAGAGAATAGCAAAGAAGACTAGTTGGTTGAGGTCCTTTTAAACGTTACTTCTCTTCATTGATCACAAGAACTTTTCTCGGCACAAAATAGTTAGTAAGATCTGGTTAATTTATACATATACCATGTCAAACTTGTGTTTTAGAAAATACTTTGGTATAAAATTTTTAAAATTCTGCTGCGTACTATTTTTTCAACAAAAACAAATCCATATATATAAATATATATATATAACTATATATACACACATATACTATTGTAGTATTATTTAGTTTTGTTCTACATTGTATAAAAGGGGAATTTTCATGATGGGAATTCTATTTTCTCATTGTTGATAGGTAAGTTGTTTTAGAGTTGGATTAATTTTTCAATGGTACTTCAAATTATAAAAGAGCAATTATATATCGTGTACAATAATTCTTTTAATGTCAACACTTGTAAATTATGCTGTTAAAAAAATGATTAAGACATTTCTATTGGTATTGAAAAAGTAAAGTTTTTATCTGTTGGAATTAAAATATAAAATGCAGCGGAAGGAACGGATCGTTGACAAATAAAAATTTTATAAAAAAATTTGTTCGTTGGGAATAACTATATAATTTTAATAATAGAAAGCTTTAGGAATTTTACTAATCTTTTTGAAGACTATTAAGGTATCATAACTTTCCTCTTTGACATCACGATCTTTCAATCCAGGCCTCCACACCAATGGAAAGACGAGTGGGCGTCAATATAACGCCCCGGAATTAATTAAGTAATATTAGTGAGTAAAATGGTGGATTAGTGTGCCATAATGAATATTTTAAACTTAATTTGATTATTTTGTGAAATTTCTAAATCAATGTTGTTTTTGGTTATTGTAATGATTTTTAATTATCTTAAATTATTTTCAGTTGTTGTTTTAGATTTTGAAACAAAATAATTTGTTAAATGTCAAGTACATCCTATTTTACAAAATCGTGGGCGGCACACGGTTTTCACATAATGAAACCGCCCACTTTTCTCTTTATTTATTCTCTCTCCCTCTCCCTCACACGCTCATCCTCTCTCTCTCACTCTCTCTCTTGCTCGTCTCTCTCTTCTCTTTACCTCTCTTTCTCTCTCAATTTCTCTCAAAATTTTTGAATCAAAACTCAAGTCCAAGCTTTGGATTAGTGGATTGGAGGCTCGGGGACGTGATTTAGCAACCACAACTTTGATTTAAAGCTTCGATTCATGGTTAGTTTCAAAATTTTCTATTTTAAAATCTAAGCTTATTTGGACTTAGAAAACCTTTAATTTAAGTTAGAGGAACTTAGAATAGCTAGAATCTAAGCTTTGATTGAAGAAAAATGGATTTGAATCAAGATTTTTCATTTTTCTCTATTTTTGGGATTTTTCAAGATTTTTGGTTTAAAACTTATTTAATGTGTTAAAAAGTAATCTACTATGTTTTTCTATCAACTATGATCATTATTTATGCCTGGAATTTGATAAAATAGGTTGAAATTGAAGATTTGGGCTCGGGGAGGCCGAAACCTGTGCTTGAAAAATTCTAAATTTTTTCAAATTGACAGACCGAACTTTGTGTTCAACAGGCCAGATTCATGAGTTCGGCAAGCCAGATTCATACGATCGGCAAGCCGAACCTGAAAAAGTTCAACCGACAGAACTTGATTTTTTGATAGGCCGAACTGTACAATTCAGTAGGCCGAACCAAGGTAACCGGTAGGTCAACCGGGCATGGTGAGATTTTGTGATTTTTCACCCGTTTTCTCCGTTTTGAACCCCGATTAAGATTTTAACGATACAATATGACTTTACAAACTTAAATGGCATACTAGGACATCATAAGATAGTTTAGTAACATAGGAAATCTCAAGTTATATACTGATAGACTTAGTTATTATGCATTTAAGGTTGTTCGTAGATCCGTGAAGCTAATGTATAGCGGACCAGGATTACGGTGTTGGACACTGACACAAGTATCGAGGTAAAACTTTTACCCCCTTCCTTGGTAACCTAGTTTTGAAAATGATTTTGGCCTGAAAAGGGTTTTTATTAAAATATTTTCAATAATTGTTTGAAAAAGGATTTCATTGATTGTTTTTATAAACAGTAGACTGAGGTGAACTTTCATAATAAATCTCATAATGAATGTAAATAAGAATACTTGGTAAAAAGAGATTTCTAATAATTATAGAGAATGTATATAAAGGCATGATGCCATATCAAATATCGGGTTGTGTAGAGTACGACCTTGGAGACAGGTCCCGAAACCCAGTTGGGCCACTACGATTGTGTTACTTATATGGTTTGCCCAGGAAAAAGAAAATGACATTCTTTCTGGTCGACCAAAGAATGGTTTTTGGTAAGAATGATTTTATTGAATTTTATTTATTCTTTATTTCAAGCCTATTTTATTTAAATAATTTATTGATTAATGAACTTTCTTTTTTTTTAATTTAATGTCTTTAAAATATAGTTCTACTGAGCCTTCCGCTCACCTTTTTATTTGTTTTCAAATCTTTCCCTCTCTAGGTGGATTTTGACTTAGGGTCGGAGAGGAGCTCACAGACAGGACTTATGAGTAGTAGAAGAACCAAGTAGGTTACTTAATTTATAAATTCAAGGCATGTAACATTCTAGCTTTCTCTTTTTTTTTTAGACTGTGGTTGTAATTTAATATTGTCAGTACTATATGTGTGCACAAGATGTGGATCAGTGGGACCCGTTCTCGTTTCTCTTTACTTCTTAATAACTATTTCCTTAATTGTTATTTTGTTATCCTTATTTGCTTAAATATTATCATTATTCGCTTTAAAAAGGTTTTAAAATTGTCACTTTTCATAAGTAATTTATTAATTCTTAAACTCATGTTTTAACCAAATTTCTACTTACTTAACTTAATTAAACCGCCATGTCACCTTCGTACTCTGGGGCATGACAGTCAAACTGCAATAATGAATTTTTCTCACGCTTTTTTGAATCTGCTTGTACTCAACACATGAGATAACAGACCTTTTTTTTTTTAGAGAAGAACTCTCACTATGTGAGTGAAAAAACTCTTGAGATAACTGTTATCTCTCCCTTTTTATATCTAAACCATTAGTAATTTTTCAATTGATTTTCAATTTGAAATAACCACCATATCAGATATATGGAGAAATGATATATTTTACATGATTCTAACCTTTTTACTTTCCTTTTTTTTATTTTATTTTTATTATTAACTGAATCATGATATAATTCTAATTAATATATAAATATGTACTCACACGCACACGCGCACGTAACGTTTACCTTTTTTTTTTTTTTAATGAATCACTAACTGATTCATTTTATATATATATATATAATATATATATAAAATAAAACGTAAACATTTGTTTATATTAATATATATATATATATATATATATTATAAAATCTTATATACATATATAAAAAGATTTGGTTCAAAACCATATATATATCCAAATTTAAATTCAAAAATAAATCACATTTATTTAAGAATAGATTTTAAAATTAATCAATTAATTAATTAACTAATGCTCAGTTAAATGTGATAACATTTATCACATTACGTTATATGTTACAGAGAACATTTTTCTGTATCACATTAATAATTCAAGTGTGGAATAATTAATTCAGAATTCAATAATTCTAAACTAAATATCTATAATTCATTCAACGCATAAATCCAATATAGTGTTACAGAGGTGGCATTGGGGACCTATAGACCTATAACCCAAGCTCTAATAAATTTGACAATTAATTAAACTCTTTGATTAATGTGCCAAATTTATTAGTTTCAGTGTTATTCCACTAAAAACCTAAAACTGAACTCTTGAGATTATAGTAAAATTACTCAAAGAAAATTAGCAAGTAGTCCATTAATATAATCATTACATATAAGTTAGTCCTCCATAAATAGTTTATAATAAGAGCTAGGTTCAATATCCGTTCACCTCTCTTATTATATTTTTATCCTTGAGTTTCAATAATTCTTTAATGAATAGTTAATTTATAATCTTATTGTGAACGAGCACTTTACCGTTTAAACCTCGAATTATCACTTAAGAGAACTATTTTTCTAACTTCTATAAGGAATAAATTGATTCCATATATGTATAATATTATTTCCAACCATTTATTACATTATATTTTTAAGATGCTAAGTTATGATTTGTGCTTAGATAAATCTTAAAATGCAAGTCAAAAAACATAATGTCATAAATAGGAGTCTAATAAATACTCAATATTAAGACTGTCAAATATATGATCATCATAGTGATAAATTTGAATACTCTATTTATAACGGATGATTATTAGAGATTTATAATTTATCTGGTCTAGTCCTATATAATCTCATTATATAAAGTAACTTCAATCCAATGTCTCTACATTAATAGTTCGGATAATGACTATTTCATTCTAAATGAGATTGAATCGTACTTGTAATATTTAATTAAAGATCTCAAACTTTAATTAAGTATTACGGACTTTTTATATTATTATCTATAAATTTTATTCCCAAGCATATAACACTTATATGCTAAATTTATAGTCATATAAATAATCTTGAAATTTTTATCAATGTTTATAAATGTATTCATAACACATATAAGCAACCAAAATAATAATCAATGTCACTTTATTTATTTATTAACAATATATACAATGTCACAGCTTTTAGGGCATCAAAGCCAACATTATCATAATTAAAAAAAAAAAAACCTTAGAGATATTTTGGAGCACTGGTGTGAACCGATTTTAGTGAAAAACAATGTAGCATATGAGAGCTTTACATGCCATTTAAAACACCCTATTATTGTCCAACATCTACTATCTTTCTCATTCTCCTTGTTCATTGCTTGACACGTGGACTTGATTGTCTTATTTTTTGTTTAAAATTATAATATTAGTGGATTCTGCGTGTAAGACAATAATTAGAGAAAATGTAAGAGTGTTGCTAATACTCTTCAAACACGTGATGTACAAGTTGAAAGGGCTTTTTTTTTTTTTTTTTTTGAAATGTAGAGAAAAAGAAAAGAAAAGAAAAGAAAAGAGAGAAGCAATTTATAATTTGTTTGCTGCGTAAGTTTAAAATGATGTGGTTTAAAATTTTATAGTTTGAATAATAGGTTTTAACTAAAGAATTATTTTTACGATAAAAAATAATTTAAACTATAAAAACTTAAAGTAGATAAAATTTAAATTTTAAAGTTTTAACTATTATAAAACTGTCTTTATAATTTTAACTAATTTTAATTTAAACCATTTTATAGTTTCTAGCTGTTGTCAATAATTTTAAACGGCCTATTAAATGGCCTATAAGCTAAACGATCCCGTCAAATCATCAACCAGATCAAAGACTAATAGAAAGAATGAGAATCATGCGGGCGGCCTATGATATAAATGTCAGTAACATCGAAGTTTCAGTGTGTCCCACTCTCAAACAGAGGCAGTTGGAATTTCAAGAAGATATCACACAGGAATTTTGACAAGATACGCATACATGCGGGTAAAAATCAAGTACGTGGCTGAATTGTGCTCGTGGGAGTGGTATCAACTTTCTGGGTGGGGTCTAAAGCTTATTAATTGGAAAGCTGATAGGAAAGAAAATTGACGGGAAACATAAAGTTTTTATATATCATAATAAATTTCATAGGAAAGAAAATATAAAAGAACTAATAAGCATAGTTATTCTGCTATTTCGTATACATGACAAAAGAGTGGCATGGTTTCATATCATCTTTGAACATTAATATTTACAAGTATGAAAATACTTTTTCATACCATACCCAAAAAAAAAATTTGTAGAGGAAAAGATAATTGCTTCATTTATGGAGCAAAATGTTTTAACCATCAAATTAAGGCTTTCAAAATTTGATTTACGACTATTTATGTTAAAAATTTATAACGAGCAATATAAGATTGCTTCTAGTCGTAAATTAAACATTTAATCAGTTGATTCAATAGTTAAAACGTTTAAGCTCTACCGATAAATCAAAAGAGCAAAATTATCTTTTTCATCCTAAAGATTAAAAAAAAAAAAAAAACTTAAAACAAACATTTTCTCGTATTCTACTACTAATACTACCTTTTTCTGCTTTCTTTGGAGTTTTCTACCATGAGTTCAAATTTATAAACGCTAAATCTGATAAATCACACAAAAACATATTTAAAACTATCATAATTTAATACGGACTCGGTTTAAAAAGATACCTGGTGGAGCAATTTTCTATGACCTATGGTAGAATTCTCTCTCTCTCTGTTCCAGTCAAAACAAGCTAGTATTTTCTTCCTTTATTTCTTTCCTCCAATCACAGGCAAAACCGAGTAAAAGGCCGTCAATTGTTAAGAAAAAAAACACCCTAGTGCGAGCCCTGATAGACTTTGAAATTCATATTTTCAAAAAAAATAAAAAAAAAAAACAAAACGTAAGCTCTTTGACTTCCAATCCATGTTTTTGTCACATTTGTTAAATATGAACAAACCTCAAGCACATATTAGTACTTCCATGTAGAGTAATTTCCACGGCCACATGCAAGCCACGTGGCCCTCCCATACATGAGGAAAATAATAAAAAAAATCTAAATTACTGTTTTTTTAATTCGAATATTAAATTCTTCATTTCTTCTTGTAATAAGTGAAGCTAAATATTTAATATCTTAGTTGTCAGCAATTAATTAGTCGAATCCTCCTCAGTTTTAGTTGGCATACACCTTTCAAGCTCCTCTGGTTTTGGTTTGGAAAAAAAAAACAAAACAAAAGAGCTTGTTTGTAGTTTTCATCACTAAACTCTCTTCACCTCATTCAAACGCCACCAAAAACTTAAAAAAACAATAACAAAAATGGCTTCCTTCAAAATTCTCTTCCCAATCTCTTTCTTCTTCCTTACAACTCTTCGCGTTTCGGCGAGTATCACGTCCTGCGGGACAGCCAGCTGCGAACCGGACGGCGTGCTGGTTCGCTTCCCCTTCCGGCTCCAAAACCACCAGTCCTCCAGCTGCGCCTACTCAAGTCGGTTCGGTCTCGCCTGCAACAGACGGAACCAGACGTTGATCAGACTCCGGTCCGGATCGGACTACTTCTCCGTCGACTACATCAACTACGAAGAACAGTCGATTTGGATCAACGATCCGGAAAATTGCCTCCCGAGGCGGTTCCTGAATAAAGAATTCACCAATTTCACGAGCGAGACTTTCAAGATCGACGAGACAGAGAGCTACACGTTCCTCAACTGCTCTAAGGACGCAACGACGTTGTATTACCACCGGCGTATCACCTGCCTCGGGTCCAGCGAGGACCGCTCCATCGTCGCCGTGCAGTCCAGAAACCCGTATCCGAGTCCGCAGTCCGATTCGGCGGAATCGCCGGCACCGGCGTCGGAGTCGGGGTGCCGGGTGATCGGGATCGCGGATGTTCCGGTGTCGCTCTGGTCGTTTTCTTTGAACACGTTCTCGGATCTCAACAGCAGTGTCCAGCTGACATGGACTGATCCGGACTGCAGCCAGTGCGTCACGAGTGGCGGGGTCTGCGGGCTTCGAAGTGGTTCGTCGTCGGAAATCGGATGCTCCGTTTCTTCACAACGATCGAGTAGTACTGGTACGTTTATGCGTGTTTGGGAACAATATTCGAACCGGCAGAAAATTAGAACAAAAAGTTAAAACTAATTAATTATAAATGAAAAAAAATTAAAACAAATTTATTAAAGAAAAATTTATATATAGTTTATTTTTATTATAATAATTGAATAATATTGTCAAACAAATACTGGTGGAACTGTGTACGTCGTCATGTATCCTTACAATCCATTTTTTTTTACAGCTTTTTCTCGTAATTTACTATTTCAATTGGGTTTTCTATTTTGGTTTCCTGTAAAACGGTGTCGTTTCCCGGGACTGAACACGGTCTGACGAAGTCAAAGCGATTGTTGCGTCCAAAAGTCAAAAGTAATTGGTGGAGAGGGGGACGGGGCGAGTGCGATCCAGTGCCCCAACTACGTCGGCCCATCTTTTCTAGAAGGGCAGTGGGTGCAAAATCGCTTTCACAACTCAAATCGGCAAAAACGACTTTTCACCACTACCTGTTGCCACGTAGGATTGCTGAGATGATACGGGACTTTTGTGGTCAATGTCAGGGGGGGTTGTTGAGTCCATATAGTCCAAGCACGTCGTTGGTCCTGGAAGAAAAAGATTGATAAAACAAAAATAGGGAGAAAGGCGCCAACAATATTTTCATGGACTTTTTGAAAATAAACAACATGTTTTAAAATATTTGAAATAAATAATAAATTTGCTGTAAATAGAAGTAAATGAATTATTTCTACTTTAAATATTTCTTTTACGCAACTATTTTAAAACATGCTACCTATTTCTTTACGTTTCAAGAAACATGTTTAGGGTGTTTAGAAATCAAGTTTTATCAACTAAGTTTTAAATATTTTAGTGTAAAATTATCACATACTCTGACATACTATAATATAAAGTAAAAATATGTCTTACATTATACAAGGTTTAAAATTCAACTTGGTCCCAGTTATTTTATGCAATTTCTAATAGTATGCAGTGGGTTGTGGGCCCATGGGTTTTTTAAAGCCCAAAAGATTTAACACTTGAAAAAATTACAATATGTGTCTAAACTATTGTTATAAAATTAAAATCTAACAGAATATTTTAAATATCTTAAAAGTGTCCTCAATGATATAATAATTATCTTAATGATATTACACATTGTACTATATAATTACATATAAATAATTTTAATGATATCATTATGAGACATTTGTAGAATTTTTACAAATTAGAGACATATTTTAATTCAACAAACATAATTGGGCCAATTGTCTGATTAACTCTTAACACCTAACCAATTAGTGACGAAGCCAATTCGGGACTTAATGACTTAATTCTTTGGCCCAATCATAACATTCTCCCATATTAGCATGTGGAGTGTGTCAATGTCTCACAGAGGGCAGATGGGAAAATTAAATTTGCATTAGATTCTACTTGTCATAATTATTATATACTTATATATATGCACATATTGGTTGGTATGCAAAATATAAGAGCTGTAATATGTGTCTAAGTCTCGAACTTGAGTTGTCTTTTTTAATAGAAGATAGGTAGTTATTGGGTTTTGTCCCCCTCTTTAATAGTGCTCCTAAGTGACTTCAAAAATCTTTAGAGACAAACATACATCAATCTTCCTCTCTTCTGGGAGAAATTTCTATTTGGATCTCATTCTTTAGATACAAATTCTACAAGTTAATTTCGATGCTTTAGAATAAGTAAAGCTTTAGCAATCTTTAGTGTTGGAACTAATCAGTTGCAAATTAAATGATTGAGTTTTTTTTAGGTCTTCCAAGAAGTGCAAAGTATGGAATCATCATAGGCGTTGGCATACCGGGATGCCTATGCATCATCGGCCTAGCAAGCTACATTTGCGGCAAGGTGCGAGCTTGTGGGCGGCGCCACCGACCCTACCATGACTACGCCAGCTCAGACACACCGGAGCCGGTGGTTGTCCAACTAGGCCTCGATAGGCCAACCATTGAGTCATTCCCAAAGATTGAGCTAGGTGAGAGTAAGCGATTGCCCAAGCCTAGTGACAATACTTGCCCAATTTGTCTGTCCGATTATCAACCTAAGGAAACACTAAGGACCATACCGGAATGCAACCATTATTTCCATGCTAGTTGTGTAGACGAGTGGCTCAAAATGAATGCCACTTGCCCGCTATGTCGAAATTCGCCAGATGGTAGTACTTCCTCTCATGTTAGCCCTTCTACGTCAGTTTCTGTATCATCGTCTTCCTTATTATCTCCGTAAAAACCTTTTTTCTTTATATTGTTTCTTTTATTTGTATATAGTGTGTTTCTGTGCTTGGAAGTGAGATTTTGATAAGATAGTTATATTTTACACTACGAATGTGGATCTTAGATGAGTGGAACAAATTTTTTTCCTTCTTTTTTAAAGTTTGGAATGTAGAGGTGAGATTTAATTCCACAGATTTATTCTTCCTTACATTGTCGAAATTCGTGGTTGATGCCAAGTGACATTGTGATGTGGATCTCAGGTGTTTTTTTTTTTTTCTCTCGGATTGAAGCTTTAGCTGTTTGTCTATTAATTAATTTTACATTGTATAATACACTAGGATCAAAATTCATTAGCATTAGAAGAGTGGCAGGAAAAACAAACTCATTTCATCCCATATTTAGCATTAGAGATGGAAGCCTCCACAAGTTACTTAGTATGACTCTATCAAGGGTTTTTATTTTACTATTTAAATTATATTCCAGTAATGTTTTCTACAGTTTTTTTTTTTAAAAAAAAATTACAGAGGAACGCCTGTTGGAGCATAAAGATTTCTAGTTTTTTTTAATGGTTTTAAGTATTTTTTAAGAATTAAGACTATAAAATTTGAATTCTCATTGTTCCCTTTATTTGTTGGCTTATTGAGGGTTAGAATTCTAAGAAAATAGAACAAGATGCAAAATGTGAGTTGAAAATTTTCAGAAATGTTTATGTATGTTTTTTGAGGAAAAAATTGAAAAACACTCTGGAAATAATTTTCAAAAAAATTTTATTTTCTAATACAAAATTATTTTTACCTATTCCCTTTATTTTTCTTTTTTTTTTTTTTCGACAACAAAATTTATTTAAGGCTTCTGTTGTTATGTTTGTCGAAAGTGAAATTTCACTCTTTCGTCGCTTGGACCATAACGGGGTGAATGAGAGGACTTCTAACAGAATATAAAAGTATAATCATTGCCGTCCAATTTTCATGCAAGAGTGATGTGAAACCTAATTTACAAGTGACTTCTATAGGGGAATGAACTAACATATTAGAAATTTGATGAGTGTTATTAAGAAAACGTCACCTTCGTAATTGTACCAAGAATATTCAAGCTTCTGATTTGTAACACACATACGAACAAGCCAAAAGTCAAAACCTAAATCCAAGAACATATAAAAGTTGTGACATTCTCTCTCTATAAGACAAGGCCAAACTTCAAAACTTTTAGCTCATGGATTGTTTAGCCAGAAAATTACAATATATGACAGAATTTATAACATGGAGTGGAAATTTAACAAAATTTTTAAGATATTACAAAATACTAAAAATTACATAGTAACCATCATAATGAAATATACTTCGTTCTATATAAGTACATCGTGGTTATTTTAATAACATTCATTTATACTGTTTTTGTGATATTTTGAAACAATAGAATATTGATTTGTGCTTTTAAAACATGATGATTTGAACTTTTGTGTAGCCTATTTGAGATTCTAGTTGAAACCAATTGGTTAGAACTAAAAAAAAATGAGAATCACAATTTATTGTCAAATTTTATGTTTAATAAATTTATCAAAATGTTAATTTGAATAAAAAATAGTTCTAATTACTGTTTCAGTTGGAAGTAGTTCTAACTACTAGACTTGGTTCTAACTTTTATTGTGCTAAGTGAAAATTTTAGTTGGAACTAAAAACACAAATTGAAACGTGCTTTCAAATAAGCTTGAAATGAGAATCTTGAAAAAAGGTGGTTTAAAAATTAAGTTTAAAATCTTGAAAACAAGAGGAGAGATAGTTTTGGATTTAAGAGAGGTTCAGATTGTCAAAATCAAAGTTTAAGATAAGGTCTTTAATTTTGTTACAAATGCATGTTCACGTGAGAGAATTTGAGTTCGAAACGTATGAAACAACGAGGCGGGCGTTGTATTTCGAGTTCCACTAAACCAAATACACGTGCAATTAGCCCGTGAGTTAAAACGTCAGATTAGCCCCAGCCCAAATACCAGCGAACTCCGTCTTCGTCCGAACACGCACTTTAGCTACGGTCTTAGACGGAGAGTCTCAAAATCGAAACGTTTCGCTTCTGTGTCTCTCCTCGAAGGACTGAGGTTTCATTTCAGCTCCATAGCAAAGGTAATCTGGCGATCCGTTCACTTTCTCCTACGACTATGGCGGTTCAGGATTTGAAATCCGAAGCTCTAGGGTTTTGCTAGGTTTTAAGCTTTTTCTCAAAATCGAATCTTTAATTTAATCAAGTCTCGAACTTTCTCCCTCAGAAATGGCGTTTCGGCGGAGCCTCTCGACAAGATCGTCGATCACGGCCCCACACCTTCTCCAGGACGATGATCGGAAGCAGAATCCGGTTTCCGAAAGCGTTTCTTCGCACACTTGGAACAGTCTTCTTCACAAGAGGTTTTTCGGCAATGGAGTTGGTAAATTAGGGTTTGAATTTTCTCAAGACAGGAGATTCTCGAGCGCGTTGGCTTCCCCGAGCAGCTCCGGGTTCGCTTTCTGCCGGTACATGTCGACGACGATAGGCAAAGAATCGGAAAAGTTTGGGATAGTGAGCGATGTCGCGGAGATTCTCAGTGATTCGACGGTACAAGCGTTGGCGTCGCAGGTACCTCCGGTGGACGAAGTGGCCATTGCCGCTGCAGATTCTTTCTTGCCTGTTAAGTTGCTGCAGTATCTCATCGATGGGGTTCATACTTTTGTGGGCGTCGATTGGTGAGTCGTTTGTTCCCTTGTAATAGACTTATATTGGGAAAAAAAAGAGTATTAAGAATT
>CAMOHE010047902.1:60187-86611 GCA_946598075.1 Artocarpus hirsutus
ACTTGGAACAGTCTTCTTCACAAGAGGTTTTTCGGCAATGGAGTTGGTAAATTAGGGTTTGAATTTTCTCAAGACAGGAGATTCTCGAGCGCGTTGGCTTCCCCGAGCAGCTCCGGGTTCGCTTTCTGCCGGTACATGTCGACGACGATAGGCAAAGAATCGGAAAAGTTTGGGATAGTGAGCGATGTTGCGGAGATTCTCAGTGATTCGACGGTACAAGCGTTGGCGTCGCAGGTACCTCCGGTGGACGAAGTGGCCATTGCCGCTGCAGATTCTTTCTTGCCTGTTAAGTTGCTGCAGTATCTCATCGATGGGGTTCATACTTTTGTGGGCGTCGATTGGTGAGTCGTTTGTTCCCTTGTAATAGACTTATATTGGGAAAAAAAAGAGTATTAAGAATTGCTTAAGAACATGCGTTTGAAGCCTTGTTTATCTCTTTCTGAATTCTGAGAGAGTAGCACAGGTGAAGTTTGCGCATTTGTTGGACTTGGATTCTTGGATAATGTAGAGATACTTGAATTGAATAAGTCATCGATTCAGGGTTTATTCACAAACTCAACTGGTGAATGCCTGTCATGCAAGAGTAACAAGTTCAAACCAAGTGAAAAAATGTAGGTCATCCAGAAACAATGGTGTCTCCCAATTAGAGCTCTTGACCTGCGTCTTTCATGGAGTTTTACAAGTTGACTTCATGAATTTCGCTTGTCAGAGACTGGGAAAAGGAAAAGCAGAATTGTCAGTTGGACTGATGTGCTATTTTGATGAGCTTTTTTTTTTTTTTTTTTGGGAGTCCAAGGTCCTTCTTCTTCTTCTTCTTCTTCTTTTTGCAAGCGGAAGTATTGGGTGATGGATTTCATAGATGCAACGTTTGATGGTTCTTATAATTTTAGTTTTTTGTGGTTTCAAAACTTTAATGCTATCGATGGGGCATCCTTCCATATTGGTGATGAAAGTATTTATATTTTATTTTGTTTATTTTTCAGGTGGCTTGCAATAGCTTTAACAACTATTTTGATTCGAACGTCCACAATTCCACTTCTAATAAATCAACTTAAATCTACCTCAAAGCTTTCTGTAAGTTTATTTATTTCTTGCCACCTTTCTTAAATGATGTTCACTTCCACCGTCTAATTTGATTGTTGATAGCTTATTTTCTTCATGCTTTGTTAACAAGAATTCTTGGCCATATAGTGCTATTTTGTTTCTTTTCTTGGGGTTCAAGTCACCTTATTGGCAATTCTCCTCTTGCTCTCAAAGCATGCTCTGCATAATCTTTTTGTAGTCCATGCGCTTGTATGTCTGAGTTATAGGCTCATGAAGCATGATCCATAATAGTGACTAATTATAATTGATCTAGTTGTTCTATTAACTAAGCCTTAGATCATAGAGGGAGTTATTTGCCTCAAGTGACAACAATTTATATCTATTTGATTAGTTTTGTCATGCTCGGTGTTGGATTGCAACATACTATAGTCTTCAAGCAGCACTTCTTTTTTTAATTTTTTTTATATGCGTATCTATAGCTATAGCTACCTTCATTTATTTCCTTTCCTCATGTTCTCACACTTTATGAATGGATATCTGACTTATTGGTTTGTTTGTGGGTGCTGCAGCTCATGAGGCCTCACTTAGAAGAGATTAAGAAACAGATAGATGAAGGGCTACGTTGCTTGCTTAGAAATCATGCTTTCCTATCCCTTTCTCTGTCAGTGACAAATGTTCCAATGACTCTTGGTCAATATCATTCTTTAGAAATGTATGGGAACTAGCTTCGCCCTAAATAACAACTTCTCTTACTCAATCGCCTACCGATAACTCATGTATTACATGCTTTGAATAACGGGATCCTTTTGCAATAATGGTTTCCTCTTTTATTTTATTTTTCTGAAGTTGTGGTTTTCTTATTTAAATTGTGTGTCTCACCCTTGTGGTTTCTCATTAAAATGAAACTATGCAAATGAACATGTGTGTTTTTTCTTCCTCGTGAATTCTTTTGGGCACATTAAGATTCATCCTTTTCGCTTTTCAGGCTGTAAATCACGTTGAAGGTCAAAAGCAAATGTCGAATCTTTTTAAGGAGTAAGTGAACCACCCCCACCCCCACCCCCCACCCAACTCCTTTTTTTTTTTTTGCCCAAAAAATCGATTTTTTTTTTTTTTTTTAATCTCAACTTTGTAATTTTGAAGTGGAGTTTAACTGAGGCAGTTGTTTAGATGTAGTACCATAGTGAAATTTTGTGCTTTGTTTGTCATCACAGAGACTTGATGATTTGGCCAATGCAGGAACGGCGTTACTCCCTTTACTCCACTTAAGGGAATCTTTATTCAAGGTCCTATCTTCATTAGTTTCTTCCTTGCAGTAAGATATATCTTGCTCCTTTAATATCATTCCATGATGAAATTATTTTATGTTGGTCTTTGGATATGGTTCTGATCTTTCTTCTACAGATATCAAATATGGCAGAAAAAGTGCCATCCTTTAAAACTGGTGGGGCCTACTGGTTTCTTGATCTCACAACTCCCGATGCGTTCTACATTCTTCCAGTTTTGACGGCATTGACATTTTTAATAACAGTGGAGGTAAATATCTATTGTTAACGTTTTTGTTCTTGTAGTGCCTACTCCAAAGGGGCCTAAGGGTCGCCTTATAGGATCTTTTTTCTCTTCTCATTAAAAAGAGTATCTTTTGTTTCCCCTCATTTGGATTGGGTTGGGTTGTGTTGGACTATTTCTTTATGAAACCAAATTAGAATTAACTAAATCATGTTTTCTCAGTGCAATATGCAAGAAGGCTTAGAAGGAAATCCCGTTGCTGGAACCATGAAAAACGTTTCAAGGGGCCTTGCAGTTCTTACAGTTCCATTCACCATGAGTTTCCCAAAGGTAATTAATTTTCTCAATGTAACTTAAGTCTAGTAACCTGATTAAAGTTTTTATCAGTATTTTATATTTCTTCTCAATGAACTTGACTTTTACCGCTGATTTGAAAATGCAGGCCCTATTTTGTTAATTGGGTGACATCCAACCTGTTTTCGCTTGTGTATGGACTTGGTAAGTCCTTTCAAATCCAATATTTTTGAGCAATGAGACTGTTATCTTCATTGTTTTGTTTTCTATTATTGGGTGGATTTTTCATCGACCCATACTTTACTCGCAGCAAAGTACTTAACTTCAAATATCGAACTTCGATAATAATCAACATGCCATCTCACATGCTGTTATTGTTTGTGTAATTTCTCTCAGCGCTAAAAAAACCCAGGGTAAAGAAGTTCCTGGGAATTCCAGAAATACCAGTTACACAGCCAAGCAATACTCAGCAACATGGCTTTCAATCGGTGTTTTCGGCAATGAAAAAAGGACTTACGGCAGCAACACAGGAGAATAACTCATCAGCTGCTCAATCATCAAAGCTTACAGACCGAAAAATATCCTCGTCCGCAGTTATTAGTCAGAGGCTTAGAAGTTTAGAGAAGCAAGTAAAGGGAAGAAAGAAGAACAAAAGGAATTAGGTAGGGGAAAGGCTTGCTATTTTCAAGATTAGCTCTTGAGGTTTTTTTGCAGCCGTCACAATTAACTGTAATATCTTTTCAATAGGAACGAGAGGGTTAATTTTATTAATGCCTTCAAAGAAAGGAGAGAAAGATGTTCTAATAAGTTGGATCATTGCGAGATTCTGCTCCTAATTTTGCTAAACATGGAATTTTGTAAACGTCTATATTGTTTTGATAAATCTAAGCTTTTTGTTTCCGTCCTCAACTTGGTGGTACTTGTACTTTTAATATAAAGGGTATCTTATATACAATAGTGTTAAAAAGCTCTTGCTTTATTTATTTATTTTTTTGGTTAAATCCCCAATATCCGGGTTCACCACGAACGCCACGAACCCTTAAGCGTCTCTCAACGTTTGGACGTTTGGGTGGTTTAGCTCTTGTTTGATTTAAATTGAATTTATATTTGTCGTGTAGAATAATGAAGCAAACGTATGTTAAAGTTAACTAGACCAGTTGGGCTACTGAAAAAGAATCAGATAGAATCAGATTATATGGTTGCAAGTATAATATAGCCATAATTAATGTGTTCAGTGTAATGTTCAAATCATTCAAACCCTAAATTCGAAGAGGAAAAAATAGGTCCAGAAGTCACTGCCCTGTCTATGCGCTTAAAGCGAAGTAGCGGGATACATAAACTAACCCTTATCTATGCAGTTTCATTTGTTCAGGGTGAAGTGATGTTGCAACACCCCTAAGCGTGCGTTTGACAGAACTTTTGCTCGTGATTTAGTTAGTGTTTGAAAAATAAAAGCTATAAAAAAAAATTAAATGGATCAATATGGTTTTAACTTTTTTAATAAGTGTTAAAAAAATATTACATTTAAATTGATAATATATTATTAACACTTTAATATAAGTTTTAAAGTCTATTTCAAATGTATTTTTTTAAAAAGCCATATTTTGTGTTTTAACTTGATGTATTTGTTTGCGAGGCAAAGTATTTACGTGGATCATCCAAATTCTTCTACAAGTAGGTAAGCCGAAAGTAATTTTTAAAAGGCCCTAAGACATCTTGAGCAGTTTCTAAAGCCCATTTGTACTAAATAGCATCGGTGATTCACCAGTCCGATTGTTGTATTTAGCATATAGTAGTTAGGGTTAATTAGACAACTGGCTCAATTATGTTTATTGAATTAAAATATGACTTTAATTTATAAAAATTTTATAAATGTCTCACAATGATATCATTAAAATTATTTATATATAATTATATAGTATAATATGTAATATCATTAAGAAAATTACTATATCATTAAAGACATTTTAAAAATATTTTAAATACTATGTTAGATTTTAATTTCATAACAATAATTTAGACATATATTGTAATTTTTTTTAGTAGTTAGTTAAACTCATGGGCTATGTACGTGGGGAGTAATTTTACAGGTTCTATTTGTGTGTTACGTTTTTATTATCATGTTGTTAAGTTATAAATTTTTTTAATACGGAAGATCTTTGTTAGTTGTAAATTTATAAGAAACCAACTCAAACATTTTTACGATTATTGCCTTTAATAGTAAGGATTAGACAGTAAAAAAATACAATAGGTACATATCTAGAAAAATATATTTTAATGAGGACGTGTGAGGAAAAAATTTTTAAAAGAAGCGCACTAAAAAAGCAATTTTCCTATAGAGAATCTTCTAACAAAATGAAAAATAAAAGAACCAAAAAATTAAGCATAGATACATGTGAAAAAAATAACATTAACGAGATTAATGTAAAAGAAAATTGCATTTCAAATTATGACAATAGGAATAAATTAGAGACGATGCATTTATTTTAAAATAATGTTGAAAGGACGGCATGAAAAAACTTTTCAAAGAAGACCAATTTATGGGAGAAAGAAAAGATTGTTGCAATGGGTCAATTATAAACAATCGGAAATATTGGTGTAAACAAGTGAGACATATTTGGAAAAGGAAAAAAATATGAACAAATAAAATCGAAAATTAATTATTAAGTACTGTCAGATGATAGTAATAGAAATAAGCACCTTTTTTTAGTAAAGACACATTTGGAAAAATTATTTCAACATTAATGTATTAAAAAAGCAATAATTATATATTAAATAGTATTGACAGTGTAACTGTAAAAGAAAAATATTCAAGAAAGGACATATTTAAGAATAATTAATTCAAAAATACAACAAAAATAGTAGTTGAGACGACCATACTATTTTTTTTTTCACAGAAAGAATATTAAAAACATTGAAAATATCTTAATATAGATAATTAGAAAAACTGTATTATGGGTAAAGTAATAATGCCAAAAAAAAAAAAAAGAAAATGGCATAATAAAGATAAATTAGAAGAAAAAATATTTTTTATCAAATATATTATAAAATAGAAGGGGTAAAGATTTTAAGAGTAAAAGGAAAAAAAAAAAACTGGAAAAGGAAAAGGAAAAAAGAGTAAAACGATATTTCCTTAAATAATATAAAAGAATGTCCAAACCTTGGTCGTCCCAGAAAGTGCGTTCCAAGTTTATTTTTTATTTTTTTGAAGGATTTTTTATTTTTTATTTTTTGTTTTTCTTTGAGTTTAGCCTTAAGAACGCCTTTTTTTGAAGCCCTATTATCTTTCAATCTCTATCCTGTTACCCACAAAAACACAGCCAAAAAATTGCTCGTCAATAATTGTTTTTCGCATTGCTTCTTTGCTTCTTCTTCTTCTTCCCCCTTTCTCTCTCTTTTTTTTAAAGGTATTCTCCTCTCCTCTTGTATTACATTAAGCTTTTTTCCTTTGGTCTCCACATTTTTCTCATGATTTAATCAATAATTAGAAGGAGACACTTGCTATAAATCGCCCATTTTGGTCTCCCTCGTGTCATCAGAGAAGGTAAATTCTATTGATTTTTTGAAACTAACCCCAAAATTTGCATCCTTATCTTCCTTATCTTATTAGATATTTTACATATGGGTTATGAGTAATGAATGATTAAGAGTGAGAGCTTGGTTCTCCGTTTGTCTCTCCTTTTCTCCTGCCCTTTTTTTCCTTCTCTTATCCTCTTATTTTTATTATATTATGCTTTTCTATTTTAAAGATTGGAAGAGAAATCTGAAATCAATGACATGACTTTCAATGGAAAGCTACATCCACTATGTCTTTGGGAAGTGGATAATTTCATTATACCTTAGAGAATTGCACTAGCGTGACTGCCGAGATAATGGACGTAGACTTCCTAGACGAGTTGATCCCCTGTTTATAGTCCTTTGAGTGACTTATGGGTTTCTTGACAATACACCACCAATTTTTCCATTTGCTTGAATTTAAATTCAAGAAGCTTTCATAAGATAATCTTGTGATTTTTAAATTTTAATTATTCTTGCACTTATCTATTATTTTAGCATGCTACAATGTTAACTTTAATAGATTGATTTCATATGTTTAAATTGTAATGTCACAAATGATATCTCATTATGATATTTTATTTAATAAAAAATATAAAATTCAATTAAATAGCATTTTGAATTGTTAAATGACGTAACATAATGCAGTTTACAGTTTGTTAATCATCATAGCCAACTTTATTAGGTGTTTAGAAAGGTGGTAGAAACCAATGGTTAGAACCATTTTTACTGTAGCATGTGAGAGCTTTACACTGTTTATAATTGAGTTTGTGGTGGAAACTATAGTTCCTACCATCCAACCAAACAAGGGTAAAAGAAGGTGCCATGTTATGTTAAACCGAGAACGAAAAGAAATCGGATGGATAGGATTAAAGGCCCAGACTTTGTTAATGTCATCCAACGTCTATAAATAAATCAGTAGGGTAAACGGGCGACCATCCTCAGTTTCGGAAGTTCTGGAGAGAGACTTTAACCAGAAGATTCCCTCCTTTGTAAGACAGCTTCAGAAATAATCCTTTTTGAAATACAAGTCTTTGAATTGTTTCGGGAAAAGTGAAGATCCAGATCCAAACAATTACCTGCCTTGTATTTATTCATGTCTGCGTCTCTTACAGAAAGGTCTGAATTTCTGATGGTATTTAATTAATTATATCAACCTTGACTTGGTCAACTTTGGCATCTAGAACCATTACAATGCGGTGAAGTTGGGATCCATGTTCGCATTAATGGAAATTATGAAATTCCTCCACCACCCAACAACTCTACCAACACTGCATACACTTTATAGGTGTTTGCAAATATGTTACAATAAAAAAATAAATGTTACAACGTAAAATTTTTATATGTTGTAATATTTTAAACTAAAAATATAGTTTTAACTTATTTGTCAATACTTTGTTAATCAGCTCAAAAGTTCAAAACTCATAAATGTTCTTTTGTTTTCAAACACGTGTAAATTTATCGATGCAAATAATAATAATAACAACAATAATAATAATAATATAAAAGTAAAATTATACATTTAAATTAAAAATAAAATATTCTAAAAATAAAAAAAATGGACATCGTGTATATGCATTTTCATTGACATTTCATGGATACTTTGTCCTTTCCTTAAACAACATGTGTTATTTCAAATATTTCTAACATCGATCAAAAAAGTTCAGGCACAGAACAAAAAAGTGAAATTCAGGCTGAAATAGTTCTGTTATGTCTTATAGGTTATTTGAAAAGTATGGTTAGAACTAAGAATTAGTAATTTGTAAGAATTTTACGTTGTAGTTTATTTTTTTTATTACTGTAACATGTAAGAGTTTTACATTGTAGTAATCAAAAGTTATAGTTAAAACTGATTTTTTCAAGCAGGCAATTAATCATCAAGTTTCTTGAATGTGATATTTATCTAAATTAAGTGTTATACTTTTCTTAACATGATAATTCTGATCCAGTTTAATGCTTCATAATTACGTTTTTCTACAATAAAATTCTTCATTTTATTGAGATGGGTTGAGCTGAAAGTGAAATTGAAATCTAGAGTAGATTAAGGTTCCAAGTTTTTTTTTTTTTTTTTGCACGTCTCTATTCTTCTCTTAACAGTCATCAAATCAAATGGGTTGATAAGATTTGCATATGACTAATGAGGAAAAAATATATATTTTTAAGGGACTATTTTTTTAAAATCAATATCTATAAGTTGTTGGCCGATGACCGACTCATCACAAGGGTTAATGGAATGAAAGAGAATAATAGGGGGTTGAAAAGAGGGGAAATGTACTTCTAGAACGTATTAGGCCAAGAAAAGGAAGTTGGCCGGTTTGAGTGGTTGAAGCTTAGGCCACCAAAAGTCACCAAATTGAGGATGGGACAGACAATTTAGGTCATTGGCTAGGCCAAGAAAAAGTCATTTATAAGGGGGAAAAAAGAACAACAGAGTGTTTTGGAGCATTGGTTTAAACTCAAATGGCTTAAAGTTTTTATATGTTGTAGTGTAAAAAAAAAAAAGCTACAATATAAAACTCTTATAGACTATAGTGTTTTGAATCGATTAGCTCAAACTAATGTTCTTAAACATCCTACAAGATTAATAGGCGTTTAGAAAATAAGTTTGAACAAAAAAAAAAAAAGAGTGATATGGTGTTGAAAAAGTATGGTTAGAACTAATAGTTTAAACCAATTCTTGCTAAAAACACTATAGCATGTGAGAGTTTTATACCGTAAGTTTAGCAAATTTTATAGTTAACATAGAGTGTGCGCACCTATCCAAAACCTAAAATGAATCACTATTTATTCAATTTATTAACCACAATCATTACGTAAGAGAGATAGGTGAGTGGTTGAAGGCATAGCATTGGAACTGCTATGTAGGCTTTTGTTTATTGAGGGTCTTTCTTGACATTGTACCATATGAGAAATTTACACTGTAACAACTAAAAATTTAGTTAAAACTAAGGCTGCCAAACATACTATAAATTGCATTGTTGCACTTTAAACTATTCGTTTTTTGTACAATGCACCCCGAACTTTCAATCTTGGCAAATTGTATCTTGAATTTTGAAATCATTAACAATTGAGGTCCAATAGTTGACCAGCGTTAAAAACCATAAATGGTCGCGAGATTCACATGTGAGTTATTTTAAAGGTAAAGCTCGTCATTTTAAGGGAAAAAAATTGTAGCTCAACATGTAAAAAAAGACTACTAAACAGAAACTAAAAATAGCTATTTTACCCTATTTATCAATAATATTAAAGTTTAGAGTGTATTTTGTCAAAATTAAAAGTTTAGAGTGCATTAAGCAAAAAATAAATAGTTTAAGATATAACAATATAATTTACTCAAAAAGTTTAATTAAACTCGTTTTATTACAATATTTTTTCTCCACAAATTTAAATTGGTACAATTCGAACGTGAACTTTTTCGGTTCAACCTCATTTTCTAAACGGGCTATAACTTGCACGGTCCATTATGTTGACATTAATTAACATCGGTTGTGTGAAAAAATGCACGCCTATTGTATACATCAATAAATACAATAGTTTATTTTTTGGGTTGTCTTTTTTTTTTTTTTTGTGATTATCGGCATCAATAAATACAATATATATGTCAAGAGAGAGAGAGAGAGAGAGAGAGAGAGAGAAGGGAACATCTTTAATTTTGGAACATGAAAAAGAAAAAGGAGGTAAGCAATTACTTCGTATCCAAGCAAGCATGCATGTAAAACACAACACTAAAAACATCTTATTTGACTAGTAATTCTATAATAACTTAAAAAAAAGAGAAGAAGAAGAGGCAATATTATGTTATTCTGAACAATCACAGTCATACTTTTATATAGGCTATACTAATACATGTATACACAAATCTTAAACCCAACACCAGATCAATGTAACATTTATAACATACCTTGTTCATCTGCATAACCTTGTTCTTTTATTTGTGTAACATTTAATGTTGCAACATTGCATACGTTATAATTGTAAATAAAAAATTGTTACAAATAATTGACTAGTAGGGTGCTTGTCTCAAGGCATTATATATATATATATATATATATATATATATATATATATTAGGATAATTTTTATGTTGCATCAAAAAATACTAACCGATTCAAATGCTTTATATAATAAGTTCCTTAATTAGGAGTCCTTCCTTTATACGCAAATAAAATATACGTATTATTATTATTATTTTTTTTTTTTGTGCATATCCGTTTTGGACTTTCAACTTATAACTCTTCAACGGTGAGACAGCTAGCTCGAAAACAATAAATTAACACTTAAAATTTTTCTCACAACATTGATTGCTTCCCACCACTTTCCAACTGCTTAGCATAAACGTATGATGCAACTCTTTGAAACATTCTCTTGCCCTCAATCCAAGCTACTTACTATTCAACCATTTTATCACCATAAAAAGCTATTGAGTGTGCAGAACTAACATATTAATTATCACATTTAAGGATAGCTTAAACTAACTGCTTAAACCATTTTTAGTTTAAAATATTGTAGCTGTTAAAATTTTTAATCTGTAGATAATTCGAATTGAAAATTTTAAACTGATATGTTGAACGGAAGATAAATTTAAACCAATGAGAAAAATAAAAGAAAAGAAAAGAAAAGAAAAGAAAAAACTTTTTTGCATGATACTTTTTTGGGTGTCGTCAATGTCTATCAAAACATATATATATATATATATATATATATATCTATCTATCGTAACTTACATTAATGTTTGAAGAATTCAAGAGATTATGAAGAATATGATACTTTTTTCAAGCAACTAGCTTTTAACAATTTATAGATATAGACTTTCAGATTTTTTAATTCAATAAAGTATACGTAAAGGTGATCTAAGAGAGCTTTTTTAATCTTATTTGATTAGTAACATTTAACAAGCTCACGGAATTTGTTCTGGTACACGTTAGCTTATGTGCCTAGCACTTCAATGCCAGTGGAGAGAAATATATTTGTGCCTGTAGACTACATATATATATATATATATATATATTAATTATGCCTTAAGTTATCATTTTGTTTACTCGGTGTTATATTCATCTTTTTAGATGATCGCTTGAGCCTTTGACTTTGTTTGGGAGTAAAGTCGCTGAGCTTGAGCATTTCATTAGGCTTTCCTTTAATCAAGAATATATAATAGTACACCCATTTGGAGGTTTTTTATTTATCATGTTTTGTTGGTCCCCTCCATTAAGTTTAAATGCAAAAAAGAGTAGCACGACAAAAAGTTTGTGGAGCCATAAAAATTTGTTAAAAGGTTTGAGCTAACTCTAAAATTTGAACTAAATTAATAGTGTGGTAAATATTCTAATTTTTTTTTACTATTTGTCTATTTGTTTCCATTTTCCAATTAATTGATAGATTATAGATGTCTTTTTTTTTCCCTTTAAAGATGTAAAATTAATAGGGTTGTTGGCAAAATGGTTTAAACTCAAAAAATGACTTCAAATGCTATAGCATCGTTTTGTTTTACATTATAGTACATATATATATTTTTGTTTATACTATAGCATATGAAAACTTTACATAATAAACGATCGTTTGAACTCATCTTTCAAACACATGGTCACATTGTATGTTAATTTTTGTCTAGTTGGGTTTTCGAATATGAAACAATCGATACAACAAACAAAATAAGTTTGCGATACCAGGGCATTTGACTACGAGTAAAAACTAAGGTGAAAATGGAAATTTAAAAACATTTGCATAAAATTTGAAATCCTAAAATTTTAGGAAGCAAAATTAAAAAAAAAAAAAGGGAGGAACTCATAAAATTTCATAATTTATTATGGGTCCACTAGGGACTCCAGGCTCGGACCTTGTGTGTGGACTATTGCTGATTCACGCAAAAATTAACTAAAAAAAAAATCAATAATATTGCTTTTCTTTTTCTTTTTTCTTTTTTCTTTTTTCTTTTTTGATTTTTTTGGAGTGAAGTGTTTGATTCTTTAACATAAAGAAACAGTTAGCAATTAGAAGCATTTGAACTAACAAAGGAAACAAAGATAAAGTCAATAGAATTTTCTAAGAAAAGAAAATTCTTCCGAACTTTATGCAGAAAATTTTTAAAAAGATGCGTTTTTTAATTCCACTACGGCTGGCTCGTCCGTAACAATAGGGGCAAAAAATAGAAGAATCTTGACAACTCGACAAGTTGTTCATTTTGCACTCCCACGTTTTCTTTGCACGAACTTAGGACAGAAGACAAATAATAGGGCAAAAACCTGTTTTCTTATTCGACTTTTTAACGCTACTTTCGAAAATTACTCTATGTTTGGCTGAGTGGTTTTCACCACAAATTTAATAATAAACAGTGTAAAACTCTCACATACTATAATAATAAGAAAAAAATTGCTACAGTGTAAAGCTCTTACATGCTACAGTAAAAGTGGTTCTTACCACCGGTTCTTACCACATTTTCAAACACCCTCTTAGTTTCAACTTTTTTGCCTTTTAACCTCATGCAACAGCTCGTTCGTTAACTCATTTTGCCTTATTGGTTTTTGAATTTGGATTGTTCTTAGTCTATTGAGATTCCGTTTGTTGTCTCACTTGAAAATTGTAAAGACATCTTTAAAAAGAAAGGATAAAAAACTGAAAGAGTTTGCAAAGACATGACTTAGGGCATGAAGAAATAACATGTGTTAGAACACAATTTTTAACCGTCTAAGCATGATAGAATCATATCAGATTAAAAGTTATGTTTTAAGTTTTTTATTTTTATTATAATATTTTTTGGTTTAAGGTAGATGATTTATGCTTCACACCTCATGATAGAGTCATATGTAGATTTATTATTAAATTATGCTTATAATCACGAGAAGGTATTTTTTTCATATGAATAATTATTGTTTATAATAAGACAAATTTGGATAATCATAATAAGGTGCGAATAATTATTGCTTATAAACACGAGAAGGTATTTTTTTCATACAAAATAGATGGCATTATGATATTGTTTATAAGTAGACAAATTTAGATTTTATAGGCTTGAAATAGACACTTTGTGTAAATATTTTTTTTTAAAAAAAAATCCACCTTTTTCTAGTGATACAAAACCACCCTAGCAAGTCCCCTAAAAAAAGCACCCTAGCAAAAATTTTCACTTCCATTCTTTTTTCTAGAAAAAAAAAAATATTTTATTTTTTGAAGTGAATTGATGTAATTGACAACAACAATTATTACGTATCCATTTATGGAAAAAGAAAAAGAAAAACAATTTCACCACCATAGATGGTAGGAAATGTAACTTTTTTAAAATTGATTGTAGTAAATGTCAAGTTTAAAAAATATTTATAGTAAATATTAAATTTATAATGTAAATAATTAATCTATCTTCTTATTAATGGTGTAAATAATTATTAATTACATAATAAATAAATTTATAATGTAAATAATTTACAATATAAATATTTGTTATTTATATAATAAATAAGTTGGTTGCGCTCTAAACATAACATTTGTTAAAAATATTTTCAAAAACTAAAAGGTTTAAAAAATATCGTTCTCCTTGACACACCACGTGTTTGACATTCTGCTGGTATTTTGTTGCTAGAAATATACGTATCTAATTATTCTAGAAGTAAATTATACGTTAAATTACACGTATCCCCTATCCCCAATTAAAAAAAAAAAAAAAAGACTTGTTAAATCTTTGTCAATTTGTTGAATTTGATGCACTTTGAATTTTAATTTGTTTGTTCTATTTGAAATTCCCTTTTTCTCCAAAGAAAGGGCATAAAATTACCTCTAACAAACCTTAATGCTCACGAAGAGTAGGTCGTCCTTTCCTTCCCTCTATCCTGAGCTTTTCGTCTCGTCTGCGAGTCAGAACCAGCTCCCCCATAAAACAAACCAAATATAAAAGACGACGAACGAACAGAGACTCTCCTGACTTACATCTCACATCGTATCAAACCCATTTCTTTTTCTTCATTTTTGGCCACCAAAGCTACCTAATTTCATCCACACCTCCGTTTTCTCGCATAAATCCAAACATTTCTCGCTCACATATTTCATTCTAGAGAGAGAGAGAGAGAGAGAGAGAGATCGGATTTGGATCGCAGAGAGAGAGAGAACGAGTGAGTTGGAGAAAAAATGGCGCAGAAGAAGTACGTAATCGAAGTGGAGAAAGCGAAGGAAGCCTGCGATGGAAGGCCGTCCATGGGACCTGTTTACCGCAGCGTCTTCGCCAAGGACGGATTTCCTCCTCCGATTGACGGTTTGGACTGTTGCTGGGATGTTTTCCGGTATGAATTCTCCGTTTCTTTTGAATTTCTGTTTCTCTGTTTGGTTTCCGAGGAGTTACGGGGAAAAGAAAAAAATGGAATTGCATGGAAAGATTTGATCTTGAAATCGCCTTTTTGAAAGGAATGAGTGTTTTGCTAGAGTTTCAACTTCAAATCTTGTTTTATTTTGGTAGGTTTTTGTTATGAGGATTTCTGACAATGATTTCAATGGAATCGAATATGTGGAAAGTTTAGTTTGACCAAATGATAGCGCTATTGTAGAATCCATAGACCAGAGACACTCTTGCACTGTTATTAGAGTGTTTATTCGATCAGATCAAAGCTATAACTCTAGTAATTAATTTAATAGTAAGGAGCTGAGATGTGATTATGTAATAATAATTTCTTAAATTCTTCACCTTTTATTGGCGGAGTTAATTTACGGTATTTGACGCATAGGATGTCGGTGGAGAGATGTCCCGAAAACCGAATGCTTGGTCGTCGGGAGATTGTGGACGGGAAGGTATTTGCAGACAATCGATGCGTACTTGTGCCCTTATGAACCTGTTCAGTATTAAGCTAATAATTTGAAAATGGGGTCCTCTGTTTGCAGGCCGGGAAATATGTTTGGCAAACTTACAGAGAAGTTTATGACTTGGTGATAAAACTTGGAAACGCCGTGCGCGGTTGTGGTTTTGGCCAAGTATGTCTCTGTATGATCTTGTTGGATTTGTTTTACTGAAAAATAAGGAAGAATTCATTCAGGTTAGTAAAGCCAACTAAAAGTAGTTCTTGTTGATTGCAGGGAGACAAATGTGGTATTTATGGTGCTAATAGCCCTGAATGGATTATAAGCATGCAGGTACCTTCATTTTTGGCCTTCCCTATTTTTACTGCTTTGCACTGAAATACATGGTAGTTCCTCCTACTGTATCTTGTAATCCCTAGTTTGTTTCCCCCTTCTTATAAGCGTAGGGCATTAGCCTTGTCGCATGTTATCCTCATCAGGCTTTGCTTTAAAATTTATGCAAAACACACACGTAAGATTGCGATTGTTTGACTATGTATATCCACTTAACTGGGTTT
Organism: Artocarpus hirsutus; assembly: GCA_946598075.1. Lineage (NCBI taxonomy): Eukaryota > Viridiplantae > Streptophyta > Magnoliopsida > Rosales > Moraceae > Artocarpus > Artocarpus hirsutus. Next base: position 75,919 of record CAMOHE010047902.1, read on the forward strand.
TGATTGTCTTTTGTTGTTTCTAGAAAGGTTTATTTATTTATTTATTATTTTTTGTGGAAGATGTTATCTAATTTTGCAAAACTGATGATACAGGCTTGCAATGCTCATGCACTCTACTGCGTTCCTTTATATGACACCTTAGGTATGCATATCTTCATCGTGCAGCGAACCTATCAACCTGAAAGAGGGGATTTTTTTTGGCATATCATGTCAATTATCATGTTTTTATATGTTTGGAGTATTGTAGGTGCTGGTGCTGTGGAATTCATCATAAACCATTCTGAGGTTTCAATCGCTTTTGCAGAAGAAAAAAAGATTCCTGAGGTACACATGTTGCACTTGTTAATTTTTTTTTTCCTGTAATAACTCAATGGCACATTTCAAAATTATTCAAATTTTTCTTTCCAGAATTTATGAAAATGCTAATTCTGGATATGAGTGTTGTAATTTTTATATGGTGCTGCCAATTTGAGAGTTAAAAGTGCTATAATGTTGGGCTCACATATAAACTTTTCTTTTCCCCCCCTTTTTCAGCTTTTGAAAACTTTTCCTAACACAACAAAGTATCTGAGAAGTAAGTTGTGTGCATTTTGTAAATTTCCTTGTCTATGTATACATCTTGTGTGCTTTTGGATAACCATATAATTATTCTACAGCGCTTGTGAGCTTTGGCGAGGTTACACCCGAACAAAGGGAAGCTGTTGAAAAGTTTGGCTTGACGATCTATGCATGGGAAGAATTTTTGCAACTGGTAAGATATGTTATTTGACTCCACCAATCTCTTCAGATATTCAGTTCCCATCACTTTAACAATTTTTTGGAAAATGAAAAAGAAAAATTGCAAAGCCCTGATAATCGGACTGTATTTAAGGGGAAAAAGAGAGGCTTAAATTTTTTTAGGAAATATGTTAGCTTATGTCTCTTTAGATTTTTAGGAATTCACAATATTATTCAGCTTTTTCATCTATTTCCAACAGGGTAACGATAAAGACTTTGACCTTCCAGTGAAAAAGAAAAGTGATGTATGTACTATAATGTATACTAGTGGAACTACTGGCGACCCCAAGGGAGTAATGATATCCAATGAGAGCATTATTTCTCTTCTGAGTGGAGTGAAGCTACTGCTAAAGAGTGTAAATGAAGAGGTAAGTCTTTCTAATTTCAAGCTTCATATTTCTTTTTTAGAAACGTAATTGAAGAAGTCAAAGCTACATACTGAAGATAACCTTTTGGCGTACTGACTATTTGTGCAATCCTCCTTTTTTTCTCTATAGTTGAATGACAAGGACGTATACCTTTCATACCTTCCTCTTGCGCATATCTTTGACCGGGTGATTGAGGAGTTATTTATTATGCATGGTGCCTCAATAGGGTTCTGGCGTGGGGTACGTGCTAGTAACTAGACACCCAAATAAAAGCTAAATTCAGCAGCTGATCGTTTCTAAATATGCAGGATGTCAAATTATTACTCGAAGATATTGGGGAGCTAAAACCAACTATTTTCTGTGCTGTTCCCCGTGTGCTGGATAGAGTCTACGCTGGTAATTTTTCTTCTGATTTAAATTTTCAATCTTTGATGAACGTGGGCAAGGGGCAAACTGCATCTTGTTTGGGAATTCATAGTTGCCCATAATTTTTGGGGCGGCAAACACATATTTCCATTTTATGCAATTATATTGTGAAACATATTTTTGAGAGTTTTCCATCATCCTCTATTACACTTAAATTGCTATGCAAATTTCCAGGCTTGACACACAAGATTTCTGCTGGTGGCTTCTTGAAAAGGGCACTGTTCAATTTTGCATTCTCATTGTAAGTGCATTATCTCTATTTGTCTATGTTCATGGGTTTGAAGTTTGAACCACAGTTCAAACATTTTACCTAGTGTGTTTAATCTGAACCAAAACTTTCTGTTCAAACATATAAAACACATAATCTTCCTCAAATACACGAGTAAATTGTACTTTGTCAATTTTGAGATTTTATTTTCAGAAGGTTACCTTAAATTTATATTTAACCCATTCTTTCTTTCAATTCCTTACTTTCTCAAGGGCTTCATTTCCAGTACAAGATGATTGCTTTTTTTCAGAAAGAAAATGTTGATATATTTCTAGATGATTGTTGTTTTTACAACTAAACATTTCATGTATATTTTCTTTGCATAAAAGAACTTGGAACACTCTCTGCAAAGTTTAGTGAGCCCCTGCTGCAGAATTAGGCTCTGTGGAACTAAGATAAGGATAAAGTCAATTGTCTTGTGAGTCATTTATCTCTTTCTGATGAATTTTTTCCCCTCTTGCTACAGAAAGCAACATAACATGCAAAAGGGGCATAAACATGGAGAAGCAGCTCCAATATTTGACAAACTTGTATTTAGTAAGGTGGCGGAGATATTCATCTTCTTCTCTTACCTGCTCTGTGCTTTAAAAAAATGATTAAAAGAATTTCATGTCTAATACTTTGGATCTCATTAGTTTTACTGTTGCCTTTAGGTTAAGCAAGGATTGGGAGGTAATGTACGCCTTATTCTGTCTGGAGCTGCACCTCTATCTACTCATGTTGAAGCTTTCTTACGAGTGGTGACATGTGCTCATGTGTTGCAAGGATATGGTATGGTATCTTCTGATGTTTTTGTGAAGTTTTTCCCGCCATCTATTTTGTTTTCCCCCTCTTTGGCTTGTATTGAACACACATTATTGGAGCATGTGGCTAGTACTTTTATTTCTTTTAACTATAAAAAATGGTGCTTGTATTTGTACACAACTAGTGTAACCTCTGTCAGTCTTCATGTAGGTCTTACTGAAACTTGTGCGGGGACATTTGTCTCCCTTCCAAATGAAATGTCAATGCTTGGTACTGTGGGACCCCCAGTACCAAATGTTGATGTGTGCCTGGAATCAGTTCCAGAAATGGGATATGATGCCCTTGCCAAAGTTCCGCGTGGAGAAGTATGTGTGAAGGGAAGCCCCTTATTTTCTGGGTACTACAAACGTGAAGACCTCACTAGAGAAGTCCTAGTTGATGGATGGTTCCATACAGGTCTCCCCATATTTGTCTTTCCTTATATTGTACATGGATTGTTTATGTCAATTGATTTATCTAGCAACGTACCTCATATGCATCTTTGCAACAGGTGATGTTGGTGAGTGGCAACCAGACGGAAGCCTGAAAATTATTGACCGCAAGAAGAATATTTTTAAGCTTTCACAAGGAGAATATGTTGCCGTGGAGAACTTGGAGAACATTTATGGTCTTGTTTCTGATATTGATTCGGTGAGTTAAACTTCTGTTTGTCATGGTTAGTCTTTCGTAGCTGTTATGGATATGGAAACCGTCTAGTAAATGAGATAGACTTGATTTTATTGTACTCATAATTTGATTTATTGTACTTATAATCTGTACTGGTTAATTGCTCTACTCATTGATAGGAAGATATATTTTTATAGTGAGAGTTGAAGTTGAGCTTGCCTTTAGTTTTGGTTCAGATATGTACGTTCTTAGTCTTCATTCATAAATAAGGGAAAAATATCGACTTTCTTGTGCTTTTACATGTATCTCATTGTTTAACATGTTTATGTTAAGTGCTAGGTAAATGGCTAATACATCCAATGAGGTCCCCCTTTCAGATCGGAGGACGCACCTTTATAGTAACTTAATTTTAACACATTTTTATAGTGAAATTTAAATGTTTGGTATTGTTACTGGCCTGATTTATGTTTTAAAACTGCACAAGCTTTTATGTCATCAGCTGAAAGTTTATAAACTTAATAGTTTTTCACGGGTTGCCTTTTGTTCTGTCGATTGCAGATATGGGTTTACGGTAACAGCTTTGAATCCTTCCTTGTTGCTGTCGTCAACCCTAACGAGCAAGTACTTGTACGATGGGCTGAGGAGAATCACATATCTGGTGACTTCGAATCGCTTTGTGACAATCCCAGAGCAAAGGAATACATTATTGGGGAGCTTAATAAGGTTGCTAAAGAGAAAAAGGTATTTTTCCCCCTCCTTTCTTACTTTTCAGAACTTCAAACCTTATTGGTTGTCGAATACCTCAACTTTTTGTAAAACCACCAAAAGCTTTTCCTGATGCTCAGATTTTGCTCTTGACAGCTGAAAGGTTTTGAGTTTATAAAAGCAGTTCACCTTGACCCAGTGCCATTTGACATTGACCGTGACCTTATAACTCCAACATACAAGAAAAAGAGACCGCAGTTGCTCAAATACTATCAGGTAATTCTGTGCATTTTCTCCTCGAATGAGCCATGTTTTCAATTGCCTGATTCGGTGTAGATCATCACAATAGATGATCTTATGTTGGTTGATACATCCTCGTTTCAAATGTCAGAAATCCCGGTTGTTACCTTTTTCCTAGCCTGCAAGCTGATCTACCTGGTCATTTTTCTAATCCATTGATTATTACTGAAAAGGATATGTGTAGATATCTATTTTTAGAAATGGTGGTTAAAAGAATATCACTTCTCTCTTGAAGTATGCGTGAATGGTTCTTTTGATTACTACATATGGAAAAAAATCGTTTTGATGAAAGTGCTAACTTGAAATTTTTGGTCGCAGAATGCGATTGACAACATGTACAAGAGTGCGAACAAGCCAAAAGCATGAAAGACTTGACAGCTAGTCCTCGGAGGTCTATTCACAGGCTCTCAACTTCTCATTTGGCCAGACCCTTTTAATTGAAATTTTCGTTTTTAGTCTCTCCCTGTTACTGTACATAAGATTTATTTATAAACAATTTAATAATTATTCAATGCAATATTTTCGAAACATAATTGATATGGAGGGGATTTACCAGAAGTGACGTATCTCGCCGTGTAAAGGGGGATCCAACTTTCTCATAATCAGCGTTTTGCCATTTCGACCAATTTTTTTGGTGAAAGTTTTAGTTTTGACAATCTCTCGTTGCTTTGTTCTTTTTGTTTGACGAAAACGTTGGGCATTCCAACTTGTTACCTAGCTTGGAAATCAATGGAGTGATATACCAAGTCACTTATGATAATTTTGTTGGAGGTCCACTAAGCCCCAATGATAGTTGGATATGTGCACCTGTAACAACATGACACATGGCAACCGAAATCTAGGCGAGAAAAGTGAGGGACGAATAAGTTTGCTCGAGCCCTATGTGCAACTTCCCCATTCGATGGCTTTGTGTTGACTGGCCCAGTCGTCGGGCTGAGGACAATGCCCCAAATTGTCCTAGCAAGACCTTGTGCCCTTCGATCACACAACTAAGCTTCCATGCTCACTGTTAAGGGACCTCAAGTCGGCCGAGCATGTTCTAGGCTGCCATAACACAATCAACAGTGCCAACCCTCATGACCTACTCAGCTGGATTAGGCTATTGCGTATACAAGGCACTATCCAATCCCAGGTGCCAAATGCAGCCCAACCAAGGTCAGCAAAAGCCAGTCTTTTGTTCGGTTTATAGGTTTGAACCACATTTTTTTTATCTCACAAAAATTTAATTTCTTCAACTCTACGAACCAAACAAGCCATTTAAAAATATTTGTAGAACAATGCTCCCAAAATATCTAGGTAAGGATAAATAACAATAATATTCAGCTCAATCCGAATAGGGCCCGGGCCACTCACAGAGGATGGGGCCCATATGTGAGAGGCTCGGGCTGCTACCCGCTCAAGCTCAACCAAAAGAAACGGGAAATATAGAAAAGCTGCATATGATATGATGCAATGTATGAGTACACTATGACACAAATACATTTAAAAGTACATAGCAGATATACTACTACTACTACTACTACATAATATACACCGAGTGTTTAGGAAAAATTTTGGATTAAAATATTTATATTATAATTGTTAAAATTTTTATATTAGATAGTGTTTGATAAAATTAATTTTAACTAATTTTGTGGTTACCAAATAATGTAAAGCTCTCATATATTACAATAAAAAGCAAAAAATTATTACAATATAAAGCTTTCATATGCTATAGTATTTTAAACTACAAAATTGATTTTAACTATACTTATCAAACGTCTTATACCACGGTTTGAATTCTTTTGTTGAAACCGGTGTGCGGGAAGATAGCTTGCGGGATAGCTTGCGGTCTTAGAATTCCGCTCGTTGATTTGTAGTGAAAATATTGGAAGACCAAAGAAGTAAAAACGTATTTTGTGATGACGTTTGTTTCGTTGTCACTCTTCGCATGTTCCCAAGAGCCAAGTCGTCCAACCAATAATACCACTCCATTTATAAGCCTTTTTGTGTTTGAAACTCTCTTCTCTCCTTTTAATCTTTTTGTTTCTGTTTAATCGATTGTATCTATGCGTTTGCCAGCTAGATTACAAACCGAACTGCGGGTTTATATAGACAGTATACATTAACAACAAACATATCAATTAGAAAGGATTCATCAAAGAAAGAGTATTCATATATATACTCCTTTTTTTTTTTCATATATGCACCATATATGCCTCTTCAACGAAATAAATTTAATATACACTCTTTAGGTATTGAACCTGAGACCTAAAGCCCCTTAACCCCCTCCCCCCTCCCGCTGTTGAGCTAATCCTAGTGGGCATTCATATACACACACACACACACACACACACACACACACACACCTTACATACACCCAAAACTAGCCTTTTTTTTTATCAGTTTATTATATCAGGTTACATTATAGTTCGGTACATTGTATTCTTATTAAAAAGTTGGACCCTAAATACATATACATATATATATATGTATTTATTTTGTTTTTTTACAAGTTACTATTACCAAAAATATTACTTGCATATGTAGATGTAATTAATATTAGTTTTCCTATCATTCAGCTTTAATTTATAAAGTGGATGAGGTAGGAATGACATAATAATTCCTCCCAAAAATTACAATTGATAACTGAAAAAACGCAATCAAATTTTTAAAACACCACCAAGAACCAAACTCGAAAATCCACTCTAAATTCTAGTCGTTTGGACTCTTATTTCAAGAAGTTTCGTGCGAATCTATAGATACATCTAACGAACAGGTTTAGACACTCCTTCAAAGCCCAACTCACGTTAACCCGCCTATCCAATTCAAGTACATATATGTTCCAGCATCGATGCCTAAATAATGCAATTAAAGAAAGACTAATTATAACGTAATTCTAGAGTAAATTTCTTCGAATACCATACAATATATATGGCTGTCGGCAAACTTCACGACAGTGCGAAAGTATCGATGCTCGCAAAAGGCCATTCTTGCCTGTGTATGATGTTAGCATTCCATACTTGAAACTGCGTGCATGCACATGCACAAACTCCAAGTTGCATTATATATATCGTTATTATTATTATTTTTTTTTGGGGAAAAATCCCAGTTTATAATAAAGTTTCGTTATGCTTTGTATTGGAATTTGCTTGGTTAATGTGTGTATTTTTGTTTTTCTGCGTGCACAGATTGGGCAAGCCAATTTGCGGCAGGCTCCAGACTATTAAAAGTGTTGTGTGCTATGCATTTTAAACAAAAGTCAAGTGCAACCACAGGTGGCCCGTGGTGGCAGGCATGTTTAACGAAAGACAATCTAGTAGACTCTTTCATCAGGTATATTTAGGGATTGATTTTTATTGTCTCTGTTGGAAGTCGTTAAAAATTATAACAAAAAAAAAGATAAAATTATATATTATGCTACGTTTTTTAAATTTTTTTCTATTTATGTTACATTTAAATAAAATTATGTCATATCATTATTTATGTTATATATTATGTTATGTTACAAATAAATATGTTACATATATAGAAATTAAATATTAAATGACAACGTTTATAAAAATTTCGAAACCAACGGGGGAGCGAGGCAACATGGATCCCTAGCAAGGTAAATAGCACCGCAACAAAGAGAGAGGCCATGCAATCTTTCAAAAATTCCACATGTCAATTTTTTCTCTACGCCATTTGTCAAAATCCCCCCCTACTGCTTAGCCCACTTCTTCCAAATCATTTCTCCCGCCAAAACCTCATTTACCTCTGCCTCAATTCTTAAGCCACGTGTAATTTTCCCAATCTAAGCCGTCCACGTCAACCTCAAAGCCTCCCAACTTTCCCCGTAAAAAGACCGCCCGGTGTCCTCCATGCAACGGACCTTCCTTCTTTCAACGGTCCTGATCTCTTCTCCGCCTGCTTGTATTAGATGTTCAAAAAATAGCAGCTCTTAACTCGAACTTCAGATGTAAAACATTTTCCTGAGAAAATCGAAAAAGAAAACGAGAGGAGAGGGAGAAATAGATTAAAAGTAACGCAGGGAAACTCCATTAGGCGTCGGAGAAGCCTGAATTTGAGAAAGTTGCAGATCGGAAGCGGCTGAGGGCGCTGTTGAAGTCCATGGAGAGCTTAAATCCGAAGCAGATTGACTGTCGTTTGGAGGATTTCAATACGAGCAAGAGAATGAGAGGCATCGGAGAGATATCGGCGTTGCGCCAGCTGGACTCGGCGTGATCGTCGAAACAGTCCGGCCGGAGGATGATCGGAGGGAAATCCGATTGCAAATTGGAGGAGAGCGATGACGACGGAGGAGGTGGAAGGAACTTGATGAAGCGGGATTTGTACGGCTGGGTGTCGGTGACGGACGGCGGAGGGCTATGGAGGACGCGGTGGCGGTGGTGAAGTTCGATTCGTAACGGTTCTTTGCGGTGTGTGACGGCCACGGAGGGTCCGGAGTGGCGAATGCGTTCCGCTATCGGCTACACCAGCTGCTGGAGAAGGAGGTGGCGGAAGGGTGAGCGAATCGCGCGGCAGGGGAGCGCTGGAGTGGGAGAAGGTGACGAGAAATTGCTTTTGGAAGATGGACGAGGAGATCGGCCGCGGTCGAGCGGTGGTGGAGGATGAGGGCGGAGACGGAGGCGGCTGCGGTGGTGGTCGGGAGGTGGCGTTGAACACTGTAAGGTTCACGGCGGTGGTCGTCATTGTGGGGAAGGCGGTGGTAGTGGTGGCTAATTGCGGTGATTCCAGGGCGGTGTTGTGTAGCGACGGTGCCCGCGCGCCCGTGTCTTGACCACAAGGTGACGAGCACTTTTTTTTTTCTTATTGCTTTTTGTTTATTCGTTTACGAGGCTCACAATAAATGGCCTTTTTAAGTCTCTACCTGTTGGAGATACTATGTTCTATTACATTTTATTATAAAAAATATAATAAAATACAATATGATGTGTTAAACATATTTTTAATATTTTTTTATTTTTTTTTATTTTTTGTTTATTTATTTATGAGGTTTCACAATAAACGGCCTATTTCAAGTCTCTTAAAGTAAAGAAAATTTTATAGTAAACTGCTACTCATAAAACTGTGACCCTAGTCGAGGATGTAATATATTTTCAAATTGGGTCGATTATAACCTGTTATTTATAAAATTGTTGCTTATAAAATTATAAGACCTGGTATAACATATAACATATTTTTAAACTGGGTCCTACTGTTTTTTTAGTAGTAAGATTATAATCCTATAGTAAACAGGATTGCTTTAAAGTAAATGATCAAATTCTTTTTTTTTTTTTATTTCACAAAATTATCCAAGTGTTTTTAAAATTAGAGAAAATTTTCAAAAATAGTTAATTAGTAATTTATTGATATCGAATTTATTAGAAATTAGTTTAATAGTTTATCTCTAGATTGAGATCACCCGCTTAATTCTCGGTATTTTAAATGATATCTAACTAATTGTATCATAATATATTATTTAATGAAGATCTAAAAGTCAATTAGACATTATATCATATTTGATAAGTAAAATTAATTAGACATTGTTTGAGTCATCGAAATTGGACAACAAAATATCATAATTGTCGTTTTAAAATTAAAAAGTAGGTTAAAGCCGGTCAATCACCTATTTTTTCTTTTATCTATTCTTTTAAGTAATGACTCTGATTTCACTCATGTTATTGCGCTCTTGTATGTCTTCGCATAATATGACCAGCAAACTGTAACAAATCTATGATGTTTTTAGATCTTTTCTTTGCAATTGATCATAATCCTTATTGGTTCAACCAGTTAGAATTATGATTATTTGGCACTATACTATAGAATTGCACTATAGGAGTTTCACAGCAATATGTAGTTTTAGATTAATATAAATTTGTAGGCTTTTAGCTGTAACTAAAGTTTTATAAGAGTGTAATGTGTGAGAGCTTTATGTTGTAGTAATATTTTGTTTTTTATTATAGTTGTTGAAAACTGATGAGTTGAAACTAAAATGTCAAATAGTATATTAGTTGTCATGATTTGTGAGTCTCGTTAAAATAACATATGCTTGAAAAGAGAAATGAGTGATTTTTATTTTAGTTTGTAGATCATATGGTAGCGTTTGGGCTTTGTATTCATAGATTTATATGGGCATTTGTTTTCCAGCCTTATAGTTCTTGGTCCAACTGAGGCTGTGTTTAAGTATCACTTCGAGAAGGTGGAAGTAAGCATATGGTTTTGTGAATTCTTTGTGATAATTTGATGAGTATTACAGAGATATGGGTTCGTATCGATGGAATGGCGGTTGTAAAAATTTGCTTTCTACCTACGAGGAAAGCTATTAGTTAAATAGACTGTCAGAAATTCGATCAACACCAAAGCCTTCCAATTATACTTTAATAATTGTATTACAGGCAATTGCAATTTTTTTTATTTCACATTTTGCAATTGATTTGATAATTATGTGAGCGTAGGTATAATGAGCTCACCCCAC
>CAMOHE010047902.1:86631-106294 GCA_946598075.1 Artocarpus hirsutus
AGGGGACAAATGGGGTATGTTGTAGAAGAAGATAAAGGAAGCATTAAAAATATGGTTGAGAAAACATATCGATGTCTCCTGGTAGTTGAGGTGAATTAATTTTATGTCTCCCAATGATAAGGATGCTATTTAATTGAGCATTAATGTAGCGGGACCAGGTTGGTAGATATAAGTGATAGGTAGATTTAAAATATTTACTACGGAGACTTAGTAAAAATGCTAAAGTGACATTTTATTCTTATGATTTTACAAAAAAAATCATACCCGTTAAAATAACGGGTGTTTCAATCACCTATTTTTTCTTTTATCTATTCTTTCTTTTAACTAATGACTCTGATTTCACTCATGTTATTGCGCTCTTGTATGTCTTCGCATAATATGACCAGCAAACTGTAATAAATCAATGATGTTTTTAGATCTTTTCTTTGCAATTGATCATAATCTTTATTGGTTCAGCCAGTTAGAATTATGATTATTTGGCACTATACTATAGAATTGCACTATAGGAGTTTCACAGCAATATGTAATTTTAGATTGGTATAAATTTGTAGGCTTTTAGCTGTAACTAAAGTTTTATAACAGTGTAATGTGTGAGAGCTTTATGTTGTAGTAATATTTTGTTTTTTATTATAGTTGTTGAAAGCAACTGATGCGTTGAAACTAAAATGTCAAATAGTATATTAGTTGTCATGATTTGTGAGTCTCGTTAAAATAACATATGCTTGAAAAGAGAAATGAGTGATTTTTATTTTAGTTTGTAGATCATATGGTAGCGTTTGGGCTTTGTATTCATAGATTTATGTGGCCATTTGTTATCCAGCCTTATAGTTCTTGGTCCAACTGAGGCTGTCTTTAAGTATCACTTCGAGAAGGTGGAAGTAAGCATATGGTTTTGTGAATTCTTTGTGATAATTTGATGCGTATTACAGAGATATGGGTTCGTATCGATGGAATGGCGGCTGTAAAAATTTGCTTTCTACCACGAGGAAAGCTATTAGTTAAATAGACTGTCAGGAATTCGATCAACACCAAAGCCTTCCAATTATACTTTAATAAGTGTATTACAGGCAATTGCAATTTTTTTTATTTCACATTTTGTAATTGATTTGATAATTATGTGAGCGTAGGTATAATGAGCTCACCCCACTTCTGAAACTGAATTGTGTGCCTGCATCATCATCATGGGGTTTTTCATTCCCAATGTATCTTATTTGTAAACTTCCTTCGACAGCCTGGCCGATCTGACGAAAAGGAGAGAGTCGAGGCCGCAGGTGGAAGAATCATAAACTGGAGGGGATCCTGCCTTCTGGGAGTTCTTGCTGCTTCAAGATCAATAGGTATATTAAAAACTACGCATCTATTTATAATAACATGCACCAAACGGTGAACAATGTTTATATTCTTGCAACATGTGCTACGTCACGACGAGCTAGTATGCTAGGTTAGAATCACGTTATCATGAGAGCCAGTAACTATTGTTATTGCTCTACTTGTTTCAATTCCTTATTGCGTAATGGTGAAAGGCGATTCTGAGTTTTGAAAGTCTCAATCAGTGGCATCCGTTGTTTGTCTAATTGACCGGCTGTTTCTATCGCAAATATATATATTTTTTCCCTTTATATTGGTATCGTTGTCATAATACAGGAGATCATTATTTGAAGCCATATGTGATCTCCGAGCCTGAGGTCATCGTCTGGGATCGCACCGAATTAGATCAGTTCCTTGTAATAGCAAGCGATGGACTATGGAACAGAGTGTCAAATGAATTCGCCTGTGAGATTGTAAGAAGGTGTTTCAACGGGCAAATCGGGAGAAGGTTTTCGGAAGGGTTGAGCAGAAATACCTCTGCATAGGCAGCAGCTTTGCTGGCCGAACTAGCAATGGCTCGGGGAAGCAAAGACAACATTAGTGTCGTAGTTGTGGATTTGAAGAAGTAAAACCCCTAGTGTTTTCCTTGATGGTTCTTTTTTTTTATTTTTTATTTTTTTATTTTTTTGACTTTGAATCTGTTCTTGTACCGTAAGAAGAGTTGATCGCTTGATGTACAGAGATGTCTAGTCTGGGAGAGAGTGAAAAAATGGCAGAGAGTGATAAAATAGGCCCTCTGGTATCTGAAAGTTCTTTGGTTCTCTGACCCATGTGGTGGATTTACTGTTTTGACCGTTCTCTGGGGTTCTCAAAACATATCGTTATTTGATCACATTCTTTAGACAGATTCATATTGAAAGGAAAGGCAAGGAAAGGAAGGGAAATATTCGACAAAATGTAATTGCACAAACTATATTCATATTGGAATTAAATAAAACTGTTGCAAGGAATACAACATCACAACACAACAAAAGAAAAAAACAAGAAAAAAAAAATCCGAAGCAAGCTGCTTTGAAGTACAATGAAATGAAAGACTTCTTGAAATCAAGTTTAGATTAGAAGTCACTTTCACTCCTCAATTCTCATTCTTTTTCACTGTCACTTTCTCTTAAATCTGTCTATATAAATAGTGTACTGGAGTAGAAAGAGGATGAGCACTTTTCTTAAACTGTCTCTTCACTCCTTTCTTCCCCCAGCCTTCAAGCTTATTTAAGCTGAATCTTGTCCTAAAGCCTACTCAGATCCCAAATCACAGGAAAAGATAAAAACTTACAGCGAAAAAAAAAGTAAAATAATAATAATAAAAAAGAAGAAGATAAAAGACCCTTATGGACTACATTTGTATTACAAACCCCAGAAACTGTGAGAACTTCTTTCCTTTTTGGGAGTTTAAGCTAATGTGTAGCTTGAGACTGAGACATCCGCTGGAGAAGTAGAATGAATGTAGACAAACTCAAGGCTCTCTCCTGCAGGTAAAGAGTTGAGCCATGATGGGAAAGTGTAGGCATTTCCAGACTTAATGAGACCCCAAATTGGGCCATAGAGATTGTCTATTGAAAGATTCATGGATTTAAGGGTCTTGGTGGACTTGTTGGTCACCACTGTGGAGTATCTGTAGTAAGTCTTTCCATTGGCAGTCCATGAAGTTGTCATCTTCTGTGTTATGGAAACTGGACCAGAAGAAGAAGCTGCAAAAACAAGCTCCTCAGTCAGACATCTAGTTATATTGTTAACCGTGGATCAATTTTTTTATTTTTTATTTTTTAAATAAAAAAATCACACAAAAGGATAGGCCATGAAAAGTACCTGGAGTTGCTGGACTTGTTTTAGGCTTTGAAGCTGGTGTTTGAGGGGTGACATGTTTAGGTGCTGGAACAACCTCTGAAAAATGAAGTGTATCTATCAACAACAATTCAAATTGATGGGAAAAACAAAGTAACGATTACCATATAGGCAAGAAACTCACCTGGGAGGAGCCGGTTATAATCTCCATGACCACCACTAAGTCTAGCCAAAATGCCAAGAAGAGGAGCATTGTTGTAGGTGGCAGGCTCTGTCTGCTCGTAGTTATCTCTTTCGTCAGCGAAGTTGTCATAAGCATCAGGGCCACCAACAAGGGCGCCAGTGAGGAGATTTGGGTCACTGGCTTTCCTTCCGTACCAAGTTGCGTAACCTTCACGGCATCCAATAAAGTTGGGGCTAACCTTGTAGGAAACAATTGAAGAGGCCCTGTGGTGAACTTGGCGAGGGTAGTTGTTTCCGTAACCGACCATGTAGCTAGTCGCTCTTGGGTTGTCTCCGAGAATGTAATCCACCTGAGAAATTAAAATTTCCAATCAATTTGAGAAATGTTTACTAAGCAAAATATTGGCACCTTTTCTTAGAGGTCAAGAATGTTGACTTTTTTATCACCTGAGATTTCGCAAAGGAGAGAAGCTCAGACGATGGGACGCTGCCGGAGGCACACTTGAGGTATTTCCCGGAGGAGGCAAGGTAGTCAGAGTAGACAGCGGCCAAGAAGGAAGCGCTTGTGACAAACTGCATGTTGTTCCATCTTTGCCTGAAAAGGAGGCCACCGGGGGTTTTTTGCACATTGCGAGTGCCCTTGCCGACGCAAGAACACATGAAGTACTCTGCCTTCTGCTGGTACCTCTCAAACACGGATGCGTAGCGACCAGCCTTTCCTTGCATGAGGAACTGTAGCAGGAAATACATAATCAGCAAGTGAATACGTTACTAACTTCTAATATAGTCAGCTTTCATAGTATATTATCTAAAAGAAAGGACAAGAAAGCATCCTTGTGATTTACAAAATTAGATTGTTTAATGTAAACATATAAATTAGATATGTTCACCTGAATTTCTTGTCGGCTGTCCCTCCAATACTATTTTGTTATATCATCTAAAGTATGTGATAAATACTGAATGCTTAAAATACACAAGCAATTAGATGAGTTGTCAAAATAATATTGATGGGACATCCAATGGAATAAGAAAACAGCACAACAAATATGAATGAGCAATCCCATTTAACCTCCGATATGACTAAAACCTTACTAATAACAAAACAGTAGGTCCTAATTTAAAAAATACACTACATATTAAACTGATACCCACACTTTTGTGAAAGGTAGGGTCTTAACCTTATAAAGATGAAAATGATTTTTCAATCCACACAATAGAACATAATAGTTGTTGAAAATTTCAAGACAAGCTTGTTAGTAAAACGGCAATATTAACATTAATTAATGTACTTTTTATCATTAACAAGCTCAAAGTTTTAACGAGGTTTAACGTGCTAACTTAGACAAATTTGAGTCAAAAATTCCATCAGACAAGCATATACTATTTAATGTCCATACGTTTATCATAGTTATCATTCACAATTTCCTACGTAATCTAAGTAATAATAAAACTGTACCTTGGCAACAAGAGTCTGAACCCCAGCATACTTGACATCCCAACCAAACTCAGTCATGCCCCAACCAGTTCCACCCATGGAATCAGCATTCTTAGCAAGGTAGTTCAAGTAGTACTGGTTGTTAGTGGCCTGGTACAACCATGCTGCGGCCCATAGTAACTCGTCCTGTTTAGACATACCAAAGCCCAATTAAACAAAGGCACAACTGAAGAAGTCTGACAAAAAGTAGGCCCAATGTTAACACATGTCCTTACATGAGATAATTACACGTTGTAATATACTTTAAAAAAAAAAATGTTTATTTACTGTAATTTATACTACATATTTAAGTCGTGCTATTATTAAACATACGTAACATTTATAAAAAAATATATATTTTTTTACTTTGTATGGTTGGAAGCCCCAAGGTGGGCTCCACCAATAGGCAATGCGCCTACCATGTAGGACCTACTGGCAGAGGCCTAAGGGTAGTGCTTCCACGATGGATAGAAATGTATACGTTTCAAAAGATTGAATTATGAAAATTCTCCGGCTTACATTGTAGCCGCTGATGGACTGGTAGTATTTTTGGGCCACCGTGATGCTGCCGTCGTATTTGCCCCTGTACTTGTCGGCGAAATCGAACAGCTGAGAAAACAAAAAGAGAGGAATCAGAGCCGTTAAATCTGCATCAGTGATGATTTAAGCAAAATATGGAGGGCATTATTGGGAAAAAAACAAAAGTGAAGAAAAGATAAGGTTGGGGGGACTCGCGCATCCGTTCTGTAGCCGTTACGAATCCACCGACAAGACTCGCACGTGACGAAGCACACGAAAATCGCACTCATCACGGATCTTACACGTGGACGGTTGGGATAAGCCCTGTACGGTCAAAAAGGCTCGCCGTGATAGAGGGCCAAAAGTGCGGGTCCCCACGTCGAAATCACGCTCAGGAATTTTTTTTATATGCCAAAAAAAAAAAGAGTAAAAAACGACATCGTTCCTTTTTGTCCTTATTTGCAAATCTTGAGAAGAAAATGGTAACATGCATAATTTAAGAAAAAACTAGTCACTTATATATAATTAAGTTTTATTTTATTTCACTTTAAATTGAATTTTTAAACGAGTATAAATACAAGCCGAGAACACGCTGGTAACGACTGGACTGACAAAAGAGAAGGAAGGCTGGGCCCCACACAACCGTCTTATTAACTACAACGCCTTTGCTATCATGCGCCTGTCGCGCATTGTAAAAAGGGGCAATAAGTCAGGCGGGACAGTCAGTTCAGCGAGAAATGTTACCGAACCTAGCTAACCTACGCCGGATACGGCGCATCAGAGCAAAACTAGGGTCTTTTAGCTACAATGGTCCACATCAAAAAGTAACCGTCTAGGCACTGTTTCATCTGTTTTCACAAAACAACCCTCCTTGAGAGTTTAAAAAAAAAAAAACGATAATAAAAACCAAGTTGATTCCTTTTTGTCTTCGGAAAGCAGTAAAATCTAAACACCAATAAGACAACGAGGACAAGAATAAATATTTGTGTCACGTCTTTTTAGTGTAAAAACTTGGGTGTAATGTAGCACTAGAATGAAAATGGGAAATTGCATATATTATCTATTTTTAATGTTTTGCAATTTTCGATTTTTTAAGAAACTACTGTTTAATGGTCAAAAAGATAAACGAAAAAACAAATATAGCTTTAGTTAGATTGAATATAAGACATATTTTAATAACAAAAAAAAAATTGAAGAACTATTTTGGACATTAAAATCATAAAATAATCCAAATACAAAACATGTTAGATCTGAAATATTGTTGGTATGTTTTGGAAAACAAATATACCTTATAGTGCTGAATAAAATTGCTCGTTTTAAATCATGATAAAATATTTTCATATTTTACTATAAATACAAGGACTATTTTGTAATTTCAAAAAATAAAGAAATGACTATAAAAAAAAGATGAAGAGATGTATTTAAAGAAAAGGGAAAATTTAAAAAAAGAGTTAAAATAAAATTTAAAATTAAGTAAATGATTTTTTTTTATTAAAAAAATATTTTTTTGCATAGAAAATGCCTCAGTTTTTTTTTTTTTTTTTAAAAATGACTATATCAAAAAAAAAAATCTAACCAAAATAGAAACAAAAAAACTAAAAGATACTCGTTTTTTAAAATCTAAAAAAAAAAAGAGGTTATTTGTAAAAAAAAAAAAAAAAAAATTCACGGGCTTTTTTGCAGGCCTCCTTATCAAAACAAAAAAAGGAAAGAAAGAAGCAAAAGACCTGGTGGGCGTGGCGGAGGAGAACGGCGGAGTAGGAGGGGTTAGAGCGGCGGAAGACGATGGAGGCAGCTGCCATGGCGGCGGCGGTTTCTCCGGCGAGATCAGACCCGGGATTACTCGGGTCAATCTTGTAAGCGTGACGGTCGGTGGTCATGTCCTCCGGTCTTTGCCAGCAGTAATGGTCAGTGTTCCCATCTCCCACCTAACCACAAAAACCAAATAAAAATCTCTCAAACAAACGACATTGACCATAATTAATCACTAATCCCACTTAGATTACGTATAAGGACGTTTAACAATACAACCTAACAAAGAAACTACTTATTGCTAACAAACCTACTTCTCCACTCTCTTATTCCTTAAACTTAGCTACATTAGGAAATAATCTTCTTTTAAAAAATCAATTGGGTTTCTTTACAGAAACTTTTTTGGTTCAAACTCATTTTCGAAACGGCGGAAAAAGAAAGTACCTCCCCATATAGAACATAAGGTTGAGGGTGAGCTTTCATGAAGTAGTCAGTGCCCCACTTGACGGCGTCCATGGCATGACCAAGCTCACCACTGGCGGACATTTGCTTGCCATATTCTATAATGCTCCAAGACATCATTGTCACCGTGAACGCCATTGGCAAACCAAACTTCACATTGTCCCCTGCATCGTAGTACCCTCCAACCAGATCCACCTACACAAGAGAAAAGACCATTTTAAAAAAAAATGATAATTTTTTTTTAATTTTTAAGTTTGGGGTTTTGGTTAAGTAATCACCCCACTGGCTTTTCCATCGTTGAGGCCAGAATTGGCTCTCCAAGTGACTCTCTGGTTATGGGGGAGATAGCCGGATCTTTGAGCTTCAAAGAAGAGAAGACTCTTGCTAAGAGCTTGACCATAGTCATGGCCAGCCAAAGCCAAAGGAAAAAAACAGAGGAGGACTAAAAGCAGAGAAACAAGTTTTCCAAACTTCTCCATTAAGAAAAAAACACTCTGATCTGTGTTTACAGATCGGTTCAAGGAGAGGATTCTAAGTGTATATTGTCGTTTTTTCTTATAGTATTTGAAGATTGACAATGTGGGTATGGTTTATCAGCTAAAAATTTCTGATAAACCAACCAAAGAAAGTGAGAAAAAACTATGGAGAGAGAGAGAGAAAAAGTAGAGGCTGAGAGAGAGGGAGAGAGTGACAAGGAAGGGGAAGAGCTCAAGGCTCTATATATTGAGGAGCAGAAGGGAAGGCCAAGTGACCAGATTTTGGCAGAAAGCATTAAATTATTTTACATATTATATTTTTTTTCTTTTGTTATATTATTGTTGTTATTATTTATTTATTTTCCTCTTTTTGGAGGGCGGAAACGGTTGAGAAAAAGAGCAGAGTCATGTGGGTGTCCCCTGGCTCTTTACAGGAAGGGTCGGTGTGGATTTAATGTGTTTCTGGTAAAGAAAATCACCAAGAGAAATTAAAGAAAAAATGTGAAATAAAAATATGTTTTTTTTTTGTGCGAAAAAAATAATTGTTTACCGAAAAGGGTTTGTTTATTATGAATTTATGATGGACAACTTCATGGAGTTTTATTGGGGACACCAAGGCTTTAGAATGACCAAAACCAGAAAGTTGAAAGTTGAAAGTGAGATTTAACCCTATGTTTGACATAGTAGTTCTCGCAGTGGTGAGAACTATAGTTTTCATGACAAACTTAATTATAAAAAGTAAAAAATTTTCATACGCTACAGTAATAATAAAAAAAATTTATTACAATACAAACCTCTAAAATGCTACAATAAAAATGACTCTAACTAACAATTTCACTACTTTCCAAACATGTATTTTCGGTCGAAGAGGTAAAAAAAGTTTGAGAGGAAAACTGCCTTTTGGTGTCCCAACCCAGCTTGAATTACCCATACTGCCCCTGATAGATTCCTGTTTGCCAAGTGTCGTATGCTTCGAAAATATGCAGTGTCGTTTTGTGGCTGGCACATGTTGCAGTAATCACATGGCGTGATTTGATTGGATAATGGGCAGTGAGTTTGGAAAGCTCGTTGACCTCTTTTGAACAATCATTTTTTATAGAGTTTACCCGCTCAATACATGGAAAATTTTTGAGAGGCTTACTTATCAAAACGCCCTGGGAAAAAATGTTAGATAGTTTTTTGACTGACTTACCAGAGTGGTTCTCTCAGTAATTACATAAATCTTCTAAGCAAGTGATTTTTCTAACTTCTCTTCATCCTACAAAAACGATTGTACTTTGTCTCTATGTTCTGTGTCACATTCGTTTAGTTGGTTAACTTGTTCTTTGTGAAAAAAAATATTATATATATCCCTGAGAAAGTGGTGAACTTTTAGGGATGGATAACTTTGGTTTCAGGGTAGTTTTACTCGATTATTATGAATCCCATCGCTTGTTTTCTTCTAGGGTGGTTGGCCAAACTATTGGTTAAAGCTGTAAATAATGTAGCACGTTTAAGCGTTATGCTATAGCAATTTTTTTATCATGGGAGAGCTTTACATTATTCGTAACTGAAAAGTTACAACAAATTAATGCCAAACAGGCATGAAACTTTTTTTTTTTTTGGTATTTGTGTGGGAAATAAGAAACACCATTTGTCCAAACATTAGCAATTTGTGAACAAAAAAGTAATGGTTATTACCCATATCTTCTTGTTCTTGGATTTGTGTTTGTTCCTTCGAACTGTCCTATTTTCCACAAGGACGGTGTTGTTACTTTGTGACAGATGTAAAACGTAAATCCCCTCATACAAATATTACTAAGGAAGCTTCATTCATTCATGATTCAAGGATGATGCTTTTGAATTTTCTTCCAAAATGTCATTGCTCGTTTCTTCTTTCCTCTCCATCGTGTTTTCGTAATTGTTTATGTGAATGTTTGTTCGTAACATATTTTTTTATACCGTGTAAATGTTGAGTGCGTTCAGAAATAAACTCACAATTCTACCAAAAGCAAAACATGCAAAACGAAAAAAAGAAGACGCAAAATTTATATTAATAGTTTTTTTTACGATGTGAGAGGTATGTACGCTTTCGGTTACTATAGAAATTTACTACATGATGAAAAAGTTTACAATAGAAAAATTATTCTCTTTTGTATAAATTTTTCTCTCTATATATTGTTTATGAGTTGTACGAATAAGTCGTAGCACATGCTATTTCTAAGAGTACACAAAGAAGTGATCAGTTTTCTAAAAATTTAATGTTGAATTGCAACGGAGGGTTGCAGCTCAACTTCCCAACACCACAATGCCGAACTATCTACCACTAATACTAGAAAACCCGTTAGTAGCACCGCGGCGTTGGCTTTTTCACTGCCGCATCACTGATTGCTGCTATTTACTTTTATTGTAATTTTTTGAATAGGGTGATAAACTATATAGCGTTAAATTAGGCTCTATATTTCTTAATAGAGTATATGGGACTTGATTATTATCTTGATGTAGAATTAGAACAGGATCAAGTTATATTAGGAGAAAACAGACTTTGGAAGAGTCTGAGAGATCTGAGGTGTAATTCTTGTATAACCTTTTCTTCGTTACAGTAAAATTTTGCAAGGACATAAAAGTGTTGGTAGCTTTTATACTAAACTTAAAAAGTAAACCACTATTAAAGGACTAGAGCGCGTTTAATGCACAATAAGACAAGATCGTAATTTATATATTACCAATCTCAAGTTTGAGACGCAAGTGGTTGTAGAATAATGCCAAAATTGTTATGCATAGGGTGCTTAGAAGAGTAGTTTAGACCATCAATTTGAGTTTAAAAACTGTAATATGTAAGAGTTTTATACGCTAATTTTTTAATATATATATAAAAATTTTACATTGTTTATAATTCAAAACATTGTTTCAAACATCCTACGACGAAAATATCTTCACCACTAGAAGTTCCTTGTATTTTCTTGCAACTAAAGAGAGTTAAGTGCAAACCTGTTCCCCCTTAACCAAGTTTCAATCACAATCTCCTCGTCTTTTCAAAAGTATGCAGAAAAGTAACCTTAACATCAAGAAACTCAAGTACATTGTATATAAAGTTGTGAATTATCCTTGCACGCGAAGTACTTCCATTTAGATTTCACAATAGGATTACATTAAACACCCTATGCATGGCAAACGAGTCTGCATTAGTTTGTTTTGATGCATTGAAAACAAATAAATGTGCTCTAAACATTTGTGGTGTTTGAGAAAAGGGGTGAAATATGTGGTTAGAACCGCGTAGCATAGTATGTGAGAGTTTTACATTGTTGCATGTAAGAGTTTTACTGTTTGTGGTTGGAACTAGGTGTTGGAGCCATAATTACAAACACCCTTATTAAGAAAAAGTTATTAATTTAATTCACTTATTCTAAGTTCAATTTTAGAAAGTAATACAAAGTTATCATCTTAATACAAAGGAAATTAAAGTTTCGTTTGGTATGAGAGTTCAGGATGACGTGGATTAGAATTTTGTGATTTAAACTGGTAGTTTTGAACATATGTAGTTTAAATGGTAGTACGAATTAGTGTTTGAAATATAAAGGTTTAAAACGATAATAAAACATCACATTAAAAAATTGGTGTTCAGAAAATTATGGTCTATGAAGAAAAATAAGAATGAGAACGATTTAGTGTAGACGTTTAAAACTTAAGAAGGTTTCATGTTCTTATAACTAACAGTTTAGATCGTTTTAAACAATTCTTATCATTTTAAACAATTTAAAATTTATGCCTACTAAATGCTTGTTTTTTAGGTCCCTAAATTAAAACCACTTAAAAAGGCAAACTAAACAGCACATAAGAAATATCTCCAGTTTGAACGAATTGTCTATATTATAATTGGGTTATTAATTTCTAGGCACCTAAGGGGGTGTTTGGTAAAGCGGTAGGAACTGTAGTTTCCACCACAAAATCAGTTATGAACAGTAAAAAGCTCTCACATGCTACAGTAACAATAAAAAAATTACTACAGTGTAAATTTTTTATATGCTACAGTAAAAGTAGTTCTCACCACTGGTTCCCACCACCTTCCAAACACCCTATAAGTTATTTTGCATTCATAGCCAAGAATCCTGCAAAATCCCCACCAGTTTCTACTTTAAAAAAAAAAAAAGAATTGCCTCAACAAACTAAAACAAACATTAATGGCCTCATACAACTACATTCACGAGTTACTTTCGAATCATAGGTTTAAAAATAAAAACAAAACCCACGTTTTTCACTCAACAACATTTTTTTTTGCGCATAGAACATGGAGAAGAAAAGTGACTGATTGAGACTGTGACTGGCTTGCACTGAGACTGTGACTGGTTTGCACTCTGCAGTCCCATGTGACGAAGAAGATAGATCCTCATCATCTTTTATATACGTTTCAGAGACAAATTATATATATATATATATGATAATTTACTATATAGTTTTTTTTATTTATTTTTTCAAATGCCCCATTGATCTGGAAGGTACACAAGCATTAATTTCTTCCATTTTTTTGAGGAAAACCTTTGTTACTGTGCTAGATACGCGTTGTCTGAATATTATTCGCACTAGCAGTGGCCGTGGCACCATTTCTGTTGTTCCCCATGGAGTTGGAAAATCTTTCTTTTTTCCTTACAAAATTCACGTGTATCAAGCTTAATAAATTTGCGTACACATCTTCTGCTTATAATTGAAATTCCAATAATTGCAAGCAAAAAGAAAGAGGAGAAAAAAATTATAATGATAATTGATCATTTGATTATGGAGTTACATGATTACCCTTCCTCCATCACTTTTCATCACTAATTACAACATTATTGTACCCATAAAAGAAACACATTTTCATTTGCCAAGCAAAGAAATTGTTCTTTCCTCTTTTGTGCATGTTAATGAATTAAAAGAAATACTTTAACTTTGAAGATAGTTGAACAAAATCTTGCTTTGAACTAATAACAAATATGTTGAATCTGTTGAATGGATGCTACAAGTGACTAGCTATTGAAGGGAGATTGTGTGGCAGAGTAAAAATAGAAGGAGTGTCCCTGCTAACTGTGAACTCATTGTTGAAGTATCCATCATGCATTTTATTTTCCTAAATTAAGACCTGTTTAGAAAAAATCGAGTTATTTTCTTTTCATTTCGTTGATAGACGCTGAGATTTTCAAAATGACCAAAGGAATGGATGATGGAATGCTTTAACGATCTCCCTTTTATATTTTAGATAGAAGTATTCCAATAATTATGTAGCATAATTTGTTTTTTTTTCCATTTGGTTGGAAAAAAAAAAGGAGAAGAAGAAGACTCAATAGAAAAAGAAAGAATAAATTGCACTATTTGCATACCAAACGATTTGTTTTTGTTGTAATACACTTTAAACTTGTCATTTTAGAAACACTCTTAATTTTGAAATCATTAGTAATTCAGATATAATAATTATTATTAATTTTCATTTAATATTCTTTTTCACATTTCAAGGTTCAATTTTATTTTTCTTAAAATGACGAGCTCAACTCTTAAAAAAACTCACTTGTGAATCTTGTGACATAAATTGTTTATCTCTTTAACACTTGTTAGTTATTGGAGTTTATTTGTCAATAATTTTTAAGTTTAAAATATATTTTATCAACATTTAAAGTGCAGAATATATTACACAAAAAAAACGAATAATTTAACATAAAAAACGCTGACTTACGCGAAAGGAACGAGCAAGGGCATGTATGCAATTGCGCAAATATATTAAGGTGGCGGTGAAGCTAAAACAGGTTCCTGGAACACGGCATCTAACAAAACTGAACCGCAAACTTGAGTTCGAGTGCCCCGACAACCCGACAAATTTCACCCGCCCATTTATTTTGCTTATCTGGAATATTTTTCATTTTTGAATTTTATTAAGCTCCACCGACAGTACCCGGTAAAACAAACTCAAACCTTGTCCTTGCTTTTATTTTTATTTGTTTTTTGTTAAACGAAAGTCAGCAAATGACTTGCCATTCGGTGTAATTTATCAAAAAAAAAGTTTTGCCCATAAAAAAAAAAAAAAAAGGTAAAGGGGAAAATGACAAAGGAAGATGTGGTCAAAAAGGCTGGTCCCCTTGTCAGACGCTTTATTCTCAACCGCAATCAACGGTCTTCATCGAAAAGGACGTTAAACTATGTTTCTTTTTTCTTTTCTTTTTTTTTTTTTTTAATTTTTATACCACGCTTTTTTTCACTTTCGAAAAGAAATATTTAAAACTGAGCAAAAAAAAAAAAAAAAAAGAGTAAGTGGAAACTGACACGTCAAACACTCAAAAAATGGGTCAAAGAGGCAAGCGTCCGCAATTACCGGCTACCGCCGGTTCTGTGACGGCCACGGCAGGTAGGCACATGCAAGCGGTGATTATTTTATTTTATATATAAATATTTTTTAATGTTGCCCTAAGCTTATAGGCCGCTTCCTAAAAATACCTGCCGAGCCGGTCCCCATTAAAATTTCAGGCCCACTTCAAGATTTCGTGATGGGCCTACATATCGTAGGTCCCACATGACATGGCACAATCTAACTGGATTACCAGACCCACCGTACCTAACTTTTTTTTTTTCTTTTTTTGGTTTGTTATTTATATAGAGTATTTGAAAACTAAATTTTAACTGTTATAGTATAAAACTTTTACTGAATATGGTTCCTAAACGCTCCCTATATTTTTCAATTTTTAATTAAAAGAGTACTCGGAGAGTTACTGATATTATGGATCGTAAAGGTCTTGTAAAGAGAGAAGGAAGCTTCCTCTGCTTTCCTAGTGGGAAATTTTCCATCTTTTGGTTGGTTCATACTACTACATTGTCCCCCAAAACAAGACTCTTTGCACTCTCTTTTTCTAGTGGCTAAGTGGGTTAGGGGCTTTCACACTAGTTGACAAAACATGGTTTACTTTCTAGGCAAATTACCAAATAAAAATGTTTCTATGCAAATTCACATCTCTTTTTGTGGAAGCTGACTATATATTAATTTGAATGGGATTGGATAGCTATTCAAATTTCAAAGACTATTTTTAGAGGAGAACTGCTCAACTAGCTAAATTTGGTATGTGCTTGTATTTGTGGATTAATTAACTAGGTTAATGTGCTGCCAAATGTTTGATATAAGTCGAAATACGAGGTTATAAAATAGTGATATTACAACTGCCAAGTTTGTTTATAATCAATTCTAGTATCAATGATATGAAAAATGCTTGACCAAAAAAATGCAATGAGTTTTATTGGTCATAATTGAGATATTTTTGAGTCAACAATTTACTACCTAATTATAATGATTTCCACAAATTGGTAAACAAAGTGGGCATAAACATACAATTTGCTGCCAAATGTTTGGTATAAATAGGAATAGGAAATATTGATATGACTCCACACTTAAATTTTCAAAGTTTCAACTTGCGCCGGTCATTTGATAAAATTGTTTGACATTGACTCTTTATAGTAGCTCATTCTTTTCGGCTATTTCGCTTATAAAATTCGACTCTCATGTCACGTTATTCCTATTCATTTTTATATCATTCTAATAATATTATGTCACGACAATTAAAATATATTATTAATTCAATTTAAAATATTTATAATTGATGTGACAATTGAAGGACATAAAACGAAACATGAAAAACGTGACAGTTAAAACTTATTTTTTTTTTCCTTAGAATTTATAGTTTAAACTCAATTCCGCATCATATAATATATTATACTTTTATGGTAAAAGTACAGGCAAATAACACTAGAACCCCATGAATGAAAACACAAGTTAGCGTATATGTGTACTCATAGATATTTATGCTCCATATCGTTTAGTCAGGGTGATCTATTTGCTTGCATTCTCTTGTACCCTTAAAAGGGGCCAACGAAGTAGAATATCTTTGAAAATATCGGAAAACATTATAAATCTTTGGTACCATATTAGTAACAAAAACATTGTACATCGACCAAATTAAAAACTTGGTCATATAATAGAACACTTGTCCAAATTTCAGAACTGGGTTTTGAAATTGAGCGTCTGAAATTTATGGGGATGTATGATTTATTTCTCCCAAGTTCCGTACCACTTTTGCTAGATATTTATAGACCTAAGATTATGGCCGTTGAGATTTTGCCGGTGGATGCTATATGAAGTAAGAGTGAATTGAAGGTATATATATATATATGAACCCCACCGAAGCTAAGCTTTTAACTTTTAGACACTTCAATGCATATAATCGGCATGGTGGTTGGGTACTGAAAAATGAAAATAAAATCTCTTTGTGTTCGGTTGTTGGGTTAAGAATCAATAACTCTTTTTTATCATGAAATGACAAGGCTCTTCACACTCAATGCGTCAAAAGGCAGTGTTAGTTTAGATTGTGTTTACTATAGTACAAGATATATATATATATATATATATATATATATACACACACACGGTTTCTTTCTGTAACACTTTTAATCAGATATATGCCGATGTTTTTATTCGTGTACAAGTTTGTGGTTGCATTTGTTCGAAAATTGAATGATAGGGCAACTATCCACGTCCATACGATATAGGAAATGCAGTACTTTGATTAGGTATATAAAGGAGATATTAATAAATACTTCTCTAAATTATTTCCTACCCATGTGCTATTGTGGTCTATGCTGGTAGATCCAGTCTTTGATTCGGGGTCGAAATCCTTTGCAAGAAAGATATATGAGAAGTCACTTTTAAAGCTAGAAACAAGTTAGTTGATGAATGATCTTCTGGATCAGAGAGCAATACATTAATGACAAAAAATTAAACAATAGTTCAGTTATAACATTAACGAAAAATGATTTCATATATATAAAAAAAAAATGCCATATTAAGCCATTGCTTTTACATATCACGGTGAAAGCTTGTAATTCCTAATATTTTTATTTTGACAAACCAACAAACTTAACCGTCATGTTATCTGTTGAGGTGTTGAGTTCCCCGGCCGTAGTCTGGCGGGCACCTCAAACGTATTGCCGAGAGGGCCTTTGCTCGAGGAGAGACCCAGCTCAGATTTGCCTCCAATGAAGGAGCGCGTCCCCCAGGAGTTAAACCCGTATCCTCTTGAATAAAAGAGTCTTAGGGTGTCCCTTATGTACCAACCAATCCAAAGACCCTTTTATTCAAGAGGATACGGGTTCAACTTCTGGGGATGCGCTCCTTTACTGGAGGCAAATCCGAGCTGAGTCTCTCTCCGAGCAGGGGCCCTCTCGGCGATGCGTTCGAGGTGCCCTCTAGACTCCGGCCTTATCCATGTTATTGAAACACATAATTCTTACCAAGAAAAGAGAAGTCATGATTATTATTACTTAATGGTAATTAATTATCTTTGTGACAGAAAGAGAGGCCTTGGTCCTTAAAAGTGTCATAGATCAAAATCAATAATATTTGCATCTTATGCTTTGAAAGAAAGAAGGGGCCGGCAAAGCATCATTTTATCAGGACCAAATGCGAAAAGCAAACAACAAAGATGAGAGATATTTCAGTTTCCAAGTGCATGTAAATCCACTTTATACCCAATTAATAGACCGTGCTTTTGAAGCAAAGTCTATAAAGAACACTCTCATGGTCGCAAAGAGAAAAAGAAAATCAATAAAATGATGCTTTGGCCAGTATGATTGTAGACTTCGAAATCAACTAGGTTTCACAGCATGGCACCCGATTTTGCCCGCGCATGCAGAAGGGACTGACCAGAAACCGTTGCTTTTATATTTTTAACGCATGCTTCTTTTTATTATTTTGTTTATTTTTAAATCCAGTTGTAGCCATAGCTAACTTCACTGTAAAGGGATATGACGGGTTAATTGTAGTAGTGCACCTTGTATTTTAAGTGTTTGATAATTTGGAGGGTGTTCAGAGCATTAATTGAACTAAGTGGTTCAAAACACTATAGCATATGAAAGTTTTTACACTATTTGAGTTTAAACTAATTGGTTAAACCAAATATGAACTTTCAATTTTGACAAATAGAGTTTTAAATTTTAAAATTTGTTGCATGTTATGGACGTCAATTCATAAATGCAAATTGTCTAAAATGTGTACAAAAATGCAACGTATAGGGCATTTGAGAGCATTTGGTTAGAACTAATTTTGATTGAAAATATTGTAGGATGTGAACTATATATTGTGGCCAACTTTTTTTTACATTGTAGCATATGAGAGTTTTACACTGTAGCAACCAATAATTTTAGTTCTAACTATTATTGCCAAACACTATATTAAACTTTTTGTTGTTTGACAATTTGACCGGAGAAGGAGGAGGCTCGACAAAGAATATGGGGTTAAGAAAAACACAAGGGACCTATTCGCAAAAAAAAAAATTGGAATTGTTTCCTCTTTCAGATAGAAGGAGTGCTTATTCAGCCATAATGTGGTTAAGTCATTCCTTTTTTTTCTGGCTATGCTTTTTACTAAAATGAACCAAACACATGAATCAGCCCCATTTTTGTTCCACTCACCCCAACCAAACACAACCTCAGTGTTTTTTAATTTAGAATTTGAAACTTTTAAGTTTGACAAATACGAATTTAAATTTTAAAATTTATTGCAAATTATGGTTCAATAACTATTAAACATCAATTAATAAACACAAATTATCCCCACTTGTACACAAATGCAACTTAAACTCTTTGTTATTGACAAGTCAAATCATAAATTTTGAGACAAGTCAAATCTTAAATTTTGAGATTTTACAACCTAATTGTTGTCTATTAACTAACGTCCGTTGTTGAATGAATTGCATTCCAATGAATTTGTAAAATTTAGAATACTCAGTGCCAATGTTAAGAATTTAAAATGTTACATGTAAATGACAATAAATTTAGGTTGCATTATGCAATTTACCTGGAAAAAAAATACTCAATTTCATCATAATATTGGATATAGCTTAGGCGCTACAATTATTTGGGCATTCTTTTTAGAACATGCGGTCCCATAGAAAAAGACCAAAAGATAATCCTGTTTGTGATATATGGTGCATGTATTGTTCCCTTTGTTTGTGGGGCTGAGGGAAGTTTTGATGAAAAGAAATTTAATGAGTAGATGAGATTTTACAAGTTGATTACCTCTTCGCACGCATCACAAGTGAACGGCATGTTTATAGGGTGTTTTTTAACAAAAAAAAAAAAAAATAATAATAATGTGAAATTCTCAACGGCTATAATAAAAAACAAAAATATACTATCATGTAAAGTTCTCACATAATATAATGTTTTAACTAAAATTCATTTTAACCATAATTCCTAAACATTACTATTTTCACTCTGGCTTTGTAGTTAATAATTATAATTATTATTATGATAAGCTCAGACAATTCTTTTTTTTTTTTTTTTTTGGCCTTCTTCTATTTCTTTTGTAGCCGAAAATTTAAACTATTAATTAAAGCTCAAAGGTTGACCATTAACTTTTAAGTGTATAAGAAAATACCACGCATAACATACAAGTAATTTTTTATGAAAATTACACTGATGTGCTTTCTAAATAATTATGTTTGTGTTTATCACATCAGTTTCAACTCAACCATTCACGTTATAAAATTCTCAGTAACTACAATCTAAAAAAAAACCAGTTATAGTATATAAACATATCCTAGCATGCTATAGTATTCAAAGTCATTCTTGAACCACTGGAATTTTAGAGAGTCAAAAGGTA